>CASHTH010003884.1:0-63075 GCA_030341885.1 Geodia barretti | reverse complement strand
CAAGCTGAGTCATTGGTAAAATATTTTACCATGTGCAATGAAACCTTGCGAGGCCACCAAACTATCTGACGTATCCCACACATATACTCCCATTTCCTTAGATCAATCGCGAGCTGGTGGAAACGTGGGATGTTTGCCATATATGTGTCTTCTATCTCCGTAACCTCGACTAACACTGCCTTAAAACCAGTGGACTTCCACGATGTGTGATATTCTCCACAGACTCTCACAGATTCTCAGTAGGAAACTGCATAAAATGAGGCCATATGTTGTGAATGGTGTAGTGGACTTTTCCCACGATGTTAGGCGTTATAATTATCCACTACTCTTTCGTCTCTGCTACATTAATGCCACATCTATGCTAGTGTGTGCGTGTATTGGTTTGTGAACCCGTCTGATGTTGGTCCTGTGTTTGTTATATGCTCAGTTGTGTCGTAGATGAGGCTTCGTCTACTCACTGACTGGCTGTTCTGTGGGTTCCCGATATATCCCCTGCCACCGGGACGGACTACATGCCTCATTCTTTCTTGTGTCGTCTCGTATTTATTTCGAAAAAGGTCTCGCGGATGGCCTTGCGTACTGAGTCGTCAGTTGGTGTGAGGTTTACCTTGTGCTTGCCCTGCCATTAGTTGCACCCTTGTCTCACGCTCTGCGCCCCCCGACTTGGGTGTGTCATAGCTACCTATTCCCTTCCTCTATCTACTACCTCTCGCTCTTATGCCCATCCCGGCCTTTGGGACCAACCCCTAATCTCTTTTCTTGGTACTTTTTTTTTTACTTGTCTTCCTCAAAGTAAGAGTGCTCCTTACCGGCGTTCTGGGTTGTTTTAGTTCACTATCTTTATGTCTTCCTTGCCCCGCATTCCGTCCACTTCTTTATCCCTCACCTCGTCCACTATACATCAGTCTTTTTGTCTATGTTATCGACTACTTATCACCCCACCTCCGCAGGACGTGCTCTTCCCTTTCATTATGACCGTTCTGTTCACAATATTCGCCCCAGTTCTCATTGCTGTCGGCCCCCTTAGATGACTTCGTCAACCTCTTTCACATAGCCCCGTTTGGTGTTCTCCCGTCCCGTATTTTTCACCACTTCCCACGCACTACCGCAAATCACATCTTTTTGGTTCTCGCGGCGTATGCACACACCCTGTTTAGCCGTTCTACGACCGTACATCCCCCTAGCGCCTACTACCGTGATACACTCTTGCCCCTTTTGGAGTCGTCTTCCAATTTCCCCCCTAATACTCATCCCCTTCATTTCACCTCTCGCGCCTAGTTTTCTCTCTTTTGTTTTTTCACTCGGTCTAAACAACGTCTCCCATGGCCTTCTTCAATCCCACGATGCTCCTAGCTATACCATCTATTGCCCGCGCCTGCACGCTTTACGCTACTCCCCCCCATACTTCCCCCTCACATGGGCACAATGTTTTGTATATATTTTATTTGCCCCTGTCATCACGCGTCTTTGTATTGTTCCATAACTACGTTGCCTGGACGGTATTTTTTTTCTTCTTCTTCCTTTCTCCTAGTATGAGTTCTTCAGTCTGACCCCCCCTTTTTGTCCCGCCCGCAGCGTATTGTGTAACACATTATCCTTTTAATAGTCCTACACTTTTTCTACTTCCCCTTATTTTTATACCCCGTCTTTTCTCATCATCGTCTCCCGCTCCTCAACGCGACCTTGGCAGCCCCCCAGCACAGACGTACCTTCTACTAGGTCGCTGAGAGACAGTTACATTTTTGCCTGAACCTTCCGACACCCTGAAACCGGCGTGTTGGTGATGGTGCAATGTTAGTGAATTACCTGTACGGTATGTGGTGTGATGCTGCGAGAACTGTACAAGGCGTCAGTGTTGCAGTACAATGACTTGTCTCTGACCATTTCATTGCTGCAGGTGGCACACGTGCTTGCCATAGCTGGGTCTGCCTTTACTCTATTGTCCTCCCTACACCCACTGGCAAATTCTAGGAAGTTGTTACTGTACATATGTATGGTATGTGGATACCTCGCACTAAGATACTATAGACGAGGGCGCGACTCTACACTAAGCCATATAAACGTTTTCTCGTTCTGTTACTGGCGAGATGGGTGATACAACGACTCACTACGCATAATAATCGATATATAGTGTGACTAGGCGCAAACATGCAAACAAAGTCAGAAACACAGTCCAGGACACATGCTACACGACCCACCAGCTACATGACGCCATCCCTACTACGGTAATAGCTGATATAAATACGATACTGTAGAGGGTTCGTTCACAGTAGCCTTTGCAGTCCTTATTAGCAGTGTAATTGTCGTTGTAAGTGTCAGTGTAATGACCCCTTCTTCTTTCTTTTTCATGCTTTGATGCCATCCTATATACATATTTTTTGCATTTTGAAGAAGAGAAAAGATTTTCTTTTCACTGTGCGTTAGTGAACAGTTCTCATGGTGTGCAGGAGCTGTGGTCTACACAAGACTGTGAAATACTCTGCTTTATGTCATCGCCCGCTCTCCCTCCATAACGCCCTACCCTCCCGCTTCCTCCCTCCCTCTCTTCCAGTCCACCATATCGAGTTCTGGAGAGGAGGACTGCAGATAAACGCTATTAGAAAAGGGATTATACTCCTTACGTTTTTCTGTATTCTCCGAGATTTCACAAGAAGTAGTGTGCAGCCAGCCGGAGCTCTCTGGGCGCCGACTCCTGGCATGAAGAAAGAAATGCTTCGATCCGAGAAATAAGTTCAGGTTATGACTACAGTAGACAGTGAGCTATCACACCATCTCTACTCTCTCTTTCTTGTACTAGTGGATGTGCTCACACAATGACGGAACGAGGTAGGTAGAGCGCAAGGCAAAGGAAACAGGTCAACCGTTACACGGACTCTTGTAGCTACAAGAGCTGGCTGGCTGATCTTGCTAATACACTATATAATGTACTCATCTCCTAGCTCCCGTTCAGGCGCAACACCCTTCCTGACTTACCATGACACATGCGAGTGTGTACCTATGATATAGACATATATATTGACCCCGAGATGCACAGTCATGTGTGTGTAGAATTTCATGGTAAGGCAGGTTCGCAACTAATGACTAACTTTTAAACAAAAATGAATGGCAGCCACAAGGATCAAAGTACGGTACCTATGGCTGGTATGCTATGAACTAGAATTAGTTTCATATATATCTATAGTGACGTAGCATGAGTGATGAAGGGTTTGATGTGTACAATGCCGTCGTAAGGTGGGTGCGTTGTGTGCATGATGCGTCGCATTCTTTTCGGCTTACTGCTCCTTTCCACTGCCCAACTACACTACCAACATGAAGCATGGCTTTAGTCTTTACGTAGTACCACTATGTGCACCTTGTCGTGTGCATGAGGCGCAGCATTCTTTCGGACTTACTGCCTCCTTCCCACTGCCAATAACATACAACAATAACGCATGGCGCTGGACTGATGCATGGCGTGATGCATGGCCTAATGCAGATGATGAATGGCCTAAGACTTGCAGGCCGTAGTCGTCACATAATGTACCTTTGAGTGTGCAATGATTGCGTCGCATTCTTTCGGCTCGTACTGCCTCTTTCACTGCCAACTACACTACCAACATAATGCATGGCTGCATGCATGGCCTAATGCATGGCCTAGTCGTACATAATGTACCTTTGTGTGTGCATGCAATGATGCCGTCGCATTCTTTCGGCTTACAGCCTCCTTCCACTGCCAACTAACTACCAACATTAATGCATGGCCTGATGTCATGGCATAATGCATGGCTTAGTCGTACCATAACTGTGCCGCTGACGGGTGTGACAAGATGGACGCATTCTTTCGGCGTGACTGCTCCTTTCCACTGCCACACTAATTTGACACAACATATATAAGCATGGCATCCATATGTAACTGTACTGGTCGTACCATAATGTACCTTTACTGGTCGTACCATACTGACATGTACACACAGTGTGTATGCGAGGATATGACGACGCAGACAAGTGTACACAATCCAGGGATATGCCTTGTCATTGCATGGTGTATGTACATGTGAACAGTATAATGAAAAGCACTGAAGTCACACTAGCGCGCACAGTGACGCACACGCGTAGTAAATGCATGAAGCCGTACACTATCGATGGGCTGGGTTTAGTTGATAGCTGTTATCTCGTTGCGTCTCTTGCCAGCTCGCGCAGAGTCGGAACGCGGGCTAACTACACTAGTAGATAGCATACGAGAGTGATACACGCCCTGCATTGCATCTTCCTGGTTGCCTCCGTAAGTACGCACAGCACGTAGATCTTAGATCCGACTGATGGTAAGGCGGTTGTGTATTTGCATAGTAGGCTTTTTCGCCGCCTCTAGCTTTAGCAACGGTAGCATTTACGAGATGAAAACCGCTCGCCGAAATTTCTGCCCTTCATTGCCCGTTAAGTATGGTAGTATCCTTTGTGAGACCGAACAAACACCCGCGAAGTGAGATGAGAGTAACAGACACACAGACAGACCCAACTACAGTAACCCTCGCTGCGCATGTGCGCCGAGGGTTAATTATGAAGTCTATTGTAGATGCAGTGTGTGTGATTTCACCACCACTTCTTATAAGTTAGACAGTGTGTCTACGTGAAAGGATGTATGCACATCCTGGCATTGTAATGTTCTGAGCATTAGCTCGAACAGGGCATCTGCCACAATTCCAACTTTCAAGAGTACACATTATCCTCCTCCCTCTCCCTCCCTCTCCTCCTCCAGCTATTTTGACAATCTCGACCGTCTCAGTACACCAGACTACATTCCCTCACTGGACGACGTCCTACGAGTCAGAGTGCCGACCACGGGCATTGTGGAGTACAACTTTCAGATGAAAAAAGAAGTCGTTTTCAAGTAATTTCTCTTCTGCGTGCTGTCAGACATAAATGCACATACGTACAATTGTGTCGTTGTGTAATGAACTGAAACTCTAGTAGCCCAGAAATTTCGAAATCCCCTCTAATTGTGCATTACTCACCACAGTAATAAACGCAGCCACAAATACATGAAACTCTCCAAGCTAATATTATATTGTGTACAACTTGGGAATTGCCACTTTCAAAGGTTATACCATGTGCTCCTATACTGCTGTAATTTGAAGAGATAAAAGTAAACTCTGCAGTTTTCACTGCAAAATTTTGTGGGACACATGCGAGTAACCCACGAAATTTTTGTTTTCTGAGTCATGAACCTTTTCTCCCTCAAAAAAAAGGTTTCCTGCTAAGAGATTACTGGTATGACATTAATTTTTCCTTGTCAGGATGGTGGATGTGGGAGGTCAGAGGTCAGAGAGAAGAAAGTGGATCCACTGTTTTGAAGGGGTTAAAGCCATAATCTTCCTAACAGCCATCAATGAATATGATCAGGTGCGTTGCAAATATTTGCATGTACATAATAACACGTAATTCTAAATACACGTGTGAAACACGCACCGAATCGAAATGTTCGCTTCACTCGCCAAAATAATATGCGTTGCATTCATTGATTTCAATTTCTGCTCATTTAAGGAGATACCCATGGCGTCCAAAGGGTTGTAGTAAATGAGGACGTATAATTTGATGAATTATAATTTGAACCGATCTGCAGGCACTAGTGGAAGACTTGGCCCAGAACAGAATGAGGGAGAGTCTGGCTCTGTTTGAGACAATCATCTCCTACCCGTGGTTCCAGGAGTCCTCCATCATCCTCTTCATGAACAAGACCGACCTCTTCATGGAGAAGATTGGGAGGTCACCCATTTCCACCCACTTCCCCGGATACAAGGGTGAGTGGGTTCTACTGAATATGTAGGACACTTTAAATCAAAGAATTATACTAAAGTGCAAAACCTCAGCACGTTGAAAACATAATATGCATGCACGGTACATTGTCTCTTGCTTGCATAATACGTACAAATGGCTGTGGATTAAAGAGTATCAATTTTAACTTGTCCATGAATTGTTTTAGCCAAGTGCCTAGTGCAGTACTATTGGATGATGGCTACAAACATACTTCAAACTGGCATTGCTTGCTCGTGTAAATTTTCCTCCGCACAAGCCCTACATAACATTATACATTGGAACATACAGTGAAACCTCAGATAAGAGACCCTCAACCAACCCCATGCTAATACTTTAGTGACCTTCATGATAGGGACGACCTCTCTACAACTATAGTTTGAACCCAATGCTAATACTTTAGTTGACCTTCATGATAGGGACGACCTCTCTACAAAGGGAACTATAGTTTGAACCCCATGCTAATACTTTAGTGACCTTCATGATAGGGACGACCTCTCTACAAAGGGAACTATAGTTTGAACCCCATGCTAATACTTTAGTGACCTTCATGATAGGGACGACCTCTCTACAAAGGGCACTATAGTTTGAACCCCATGCTAATACTTTAGTGACCTTCATGATAGGGACGACCTCTCTACAAAGGGAACTATAGTTTGAACCCAATGCTAATACTTTAGTGACCTTCATGATAGGGACGACCTCTCTACAAAGGGAACTATAGTTTGAACCCCATGCTAATACTTTAGTTGACCTTCATGATAGGGACGACCTCTCTACAAAGGGAACTACAGTTTGAGCCCCATGCTTACTTTAGTTGACCTTCATGATAGGGATGACCTCTCTACAAAGGGAACTATAGTTTGAGCCCCATGCTTACTTTAGTTGACCTTCATGATAGGGATGACCTCTCTACAAAGGGAACTACAGTTTGAGCCCCATGCTTACTTTAGTTGACCTTCATGATAGGGATGACCTCTCTACAAAGGGAACTATAGTTTGAGCCCCATGCTTACTTTAGTGACCTTCATGATAGGGACGACCTCTCTACAAAGGGAACTATAGTTTGAACCCAATGCTAATACTTTAGTTGACCTTCATGATAGGGACGACCTCTCTACAAAGGGAACTATAGTTTGAACCCCATGCTAATACTTTAGTGACCTTCATGATAGGGACGACCTCTCTACAACTATAGTTTGCTAATACTTTAGTTGACCTTCATGATAGGGACGACCTCTCTTCAAGGGACAAGACTGACTGCTGGCCCCATAGTGTCCCTTGTTCAAAGGTTCCACTGTATACACCGTACTTATTGATGCTCCCCCACCCCCACAGAGTTCCAGTTTAACGGGGCTCCATCAACGGACGGAGACCCTGAGGCCGCGAAAGACTTCATCAAGACGCTGTTTCACTCGGTGAACCCTGACCCCGAAAACAAACGGCTCTTCCCACATTTCACGTGTGCTACTGACACGGAGAACATCAAGAGAGTCTTTTCGGACGTCCGCGAGCACGTGCTAGAAGAAAACCTCAAAGACTATAACCTCATGTAGTAGTATTATGACTATATTATATACACACCTATGTATGTGGTACAACTGTATACACGCACTGTATGTATGTGCTATAACTGTTATCCACACTGCCATGTGTGTTGTAACTGTATACGCACGCCCCTATTATGTTGTATATAGCTCAGTTGTGGACTGCCATTGTTTTTTCCTTCCTCTATAGCTGACCTCAGTTGTATATATAATACATCACGCAAGGACATGTTATATATAAGTTTTACAATCTGAAAGTCTCTCTCTGTCATAATTATTATCCCTGTCGTTATATTATTCATTTCACACTGACCCATTTTTTTCCTTTTCCCTTCTTTCCTTCATAGAAAGCTAATACACACACGAACATATAGGATATTGGAGAATATTATGTACTAATTTTTACCTGTTAGTTTGTATAATATTATGTAATACTTTTATTCACCGCTTAGTTTATTTATGTTTATGCATCATCTCATAGTGTATTACGCATGATGATGATTATAATATTTAAAAAGCGTATGGAGCGAAGAGTGCAATAGTGTTATGTCTTGTGGTTTAATTGGTGCACGAAGCAAGTAAGCAATTGCAAGCTGTACGTATTTTGTTCAGATTGATTCGGAAGGGGGGCTGTGTACATTGTAATTTTACGTGATTCTAAATGCGCTGAATCTGTTGTGTTAAAACTCGATAGTCAAAAATGCATTTAGATGCCAGTTTTTGCTGTTGATAATAACGTCGTGTGTGTAAACAAGGTATATTGATATATACAGAGGGAGCGATGATGTAATAGACAGTGTATATGTGATACATGTGTGGGTGTGGTATATACAGTACATTATAGATAGTGTGATTGTTTAGTTCTCAGGCTGAGCGCTTTTTTGCTGCGTGCCTGGTTCGCTGACTTTTTGCCTCTTGGCAGACGGGACATCCTCCTCCCCTCCTCCCTCTCCGTCGTCACTTGGTATGAGGTCGTCATCTTCTTCATCTCCATCAGCCTCCGGGTCATAGTCTCCTCCATCACTGGATTCATCCTGATGGGAGGGGGGAGGGAGGGAGGAGGGAGGGAGGGAGGTAAAGAGGGAGGAGGAGGGAGGGAGGTAAAGAGGGAGGAGGGAGGGAGGGAGGGAGGTAAAGAGGGAGGAGGGAGGGAGGGAGGGAGGGAAGGAGGAGGGAGGGAGGGAGGTAAAGAGGGAGGAGGGAGGGAGGGAGGGAGGGAGGGAGGTAAAGAGGAAGAGAGTGCGGCAAAAGAGAGATGCACTTCCAAAACTAGATGTAGGTAGGCGAATGATTCGGCAGTCTTAAACCTAGAGACACACGACTGAAGACTGACACAAAACCAATGAAAGCTCAGCGTCGTATTGTAAATTCGTAAAATTGGGAATGAGGTATATATGGCAGAGAGAGAAGTTGCGGTATGCTCTGCTGATGAGGGCCAACAAGTCCAAAACAGCTGTCCAGAGCTCCGCATCTTTTTCTCTTGGCATCACATGGTATTTTCTACATGGATGTGTCACTCGCCCATTGTGCTAATGCCGATACTTTCCTTGTAGGTTTTGAGTCAATTATGTTGTTATAGTTACTCAATGCATAGTATGCCATAAGAAGAACAGGTGATGAACAGGAGTTTCGAGCTAAGAACAGCTCACACAAATCAAGTACGACACTCTAAGGACCAATTGGAAGGGATCAGAGTCAGAGTGAGCCAGCCCTCAATATACAACTCTTGCCGGTTTTTGTTCTATAGGGACATTTAGGACACATTTTAAGGAAAACTGGCAAGAATTGTATATTGAGGGTTGGCCCACTCTGACTCTGACCCCTTCAATTACGCAACACTTCCAAAAGCAATCTCATGCAACTCACAGAGTCAAGGGGTCTGTTGAGGTAGTCCAGTCCGACCTCATCGTCCTCATCCTCTCCCTCCCCCTCTCCCTCCTCCTCTTCTTCCTCTTCTTCTGTTACATACATAATGATTGTAGAAGAGTCAAACAGTATAATATATCTAAATTGTATACAAGCACACTATAGATATATAGCCAATATCATCAACATAATTGTTACATAGCTAGTTTGAGGCAAATGCAATTGGGGAAAGAAAAGGTGTGTCCTTATTAGAGAGTGTTCTAAATTCAAATTTTACTAGTGTCCTCATTAGAGGGGTTCCATTGTATTGTTCTGACCTTCCCCCTCACTGTCGGTCTCCTCCACCTCCTCCCCTGCCTGATTGAGACCGTCGAGTGATCTGAGACCCGGGAGCAGAGCAAACACACGTGCCCTGTAGTCCTCTTGCCTCGTGAGGGGACAGTCCAACAGGTCCAGGGTCTCCAGCTTCTCCAGACCCTTCTGATTGGTGGAGAGGGTCAGGTAAGAGTCATGTGACCCGTAGAGAGGGCCCAGGTGATAGTCATGTGACTTGTGGAACCAGTCATGCAGCTACAAAGTTGTGCGGTTTTGTGATTCAGACAACTTAGATAGGCTTTACTCGCCAATGCTACATCGCTGTAACTACAACATTATTTGCCACCAGAAAAGAGGAGGAAAAGATATTAGCTCCCTTTCCACCAGTGGCAGGTGAAACAAGCCCATTTCGCCACTAAAGATTGGTATCAACACCAAACTGCCAAATTTCCCATTCATCTTACCAGAGGGGCGAGAAGGTCAACAGAAGCCAGTCTGTTGCCAACCAGACTAAGATGTCGAATTTCTGGACACTTGCTCAGGGCCTCCAGACCTCCTGTCAGCTTGTTGTCCCCCAGTTCTAGCTGTAGGGGAGGTCATGTGACGGTCACATGACACTCATACGAGCACATACTGGGATATTTCCTCGTACCCAGACCCCACCCTCAGGAGAAGAAATGGGGTGTGGTGACCAACTGAGCGATTTCTGTCATGCCGACTCAACAGTCTTACTTTCGAGACAGATTGCAGTGTATTTGCTCATTTATCACCTGATGTTATGCAATCATTCGTAAGGTAGGTCTGCGTGCGGTGTCCATGAAAAAAAACAGGCCTTTTGCGCATTCCCTTGACAAAGACGAGTCAACACAACGAAGAAAATCGCTCAATGGTCTTTTCTTTACTGGGAATTGGGTATGGGGTATGGGAAACAGGGTATGGGGTATGGGGTGTGGGGTATGGGAAACAGGGTATGGGGTATGGGTATGAGAGTGTAGTTGATTAGTTTGCCTTGCCTTGCCTTTCTACCTCGTTACCAAATAGTTGAGACATACACGTCCATATTCTGGGACTCCCGTACACCGATACACCCATACCTTGGTGAGGCTAGGGAGAGCGGGAAGACCGTCCAGTGATGTGAGGCCGACGTGAATGACAGAGAGTGTTGCCAGGGAAGAGAATTTGTCAGTCAGACCAACTATTGACGTTTCACGGACATTGTCCAAGATCAGCTCCTTCACCTGATATAGCGGACCGAGGGAGAGAAAACAATGACTGGCTGCTCTAATCAGGCCCCCTTTGACCCTTCATAAAAGCTGCACATTTATAGGGCGTGGCAATATCAGTTTGGGTGACAGCACAAAGCAGGAAGCTGACTGTCTCGTAGACGTACCTCTGCAGGATCGCTGTCCTTCACTTGGGCCTTTATCCTCTCCTCCATTCTTCACTGAACTGTACTGTGCTAGGTGAACCTTCGCGCGCGACCGATTGCCCGCTCAAATATCTCTTGCGCATGCGCTGATTGCTAGGCATGGAGAACACAAAGTCTGTAGTACGTATAAAGGGCTTCGCTCTTTAGCGTAAGTTAACGCCCTCGTGTCGCTTAACTTCTCACTTGCAGGTTCAGTTCTGTAGTGCTTAGAGGTATCCAGGCTTCCTCGTAAAGATGTCGTTGACAAGAAAACGCGAGAACACAATAAACTTCTCACCTGGCCCAGCGGCCCTACCGGACGAGGTGCAGTGTTAGAAACGACCTGATATATCTGTCGCAGAATGTAATTCATTTCTCCGTCTCTGTCCGGTGTCTGCCGCAGGTTGTCCGGGAAGCGCGGGAGAACGTGATGAACTACAAGGGACTCGGCCTGGGCGTTATGGGTGAGCGAGCGAGCGACACAAAGCACCCGGCTTTTGTGCGTAGAATAAAGGTCACCTCTCATCACTAGATACGGTTTCTTGTTATGCCGACTGTGATTCGTCAGTGATTCGTCAGTTAGCAGTAATTGACTTCGCTGCCAACACACAATGGTAGCCAACTCGCTGCAGATTACGTCATCATCTGCACGGATTACAACATGTTTTTCCTAAATTCGTGTGAAGATGTCTATCATTTAGGAGTAATAAACATAAAAGTAAGTAGCTGGCCTAACGGTTCCCAAAACCTGTATAAGCAGGTTCGACAAGCTTTGAAATTCCCAACCTGATTTCAGACATGCAAACAGTATCTATGACAGCATGCTTTAGCTGTAATGGATTGTTCTCACTAGCCATGAATATAGTAAATGTGATGTTGTAAAGTATTGCAGACGTAAGATGTAATAATGCCGAATTTTGGGAACAGTGTTCATAACATGTCTTTATTGGATGTTCATCTTTAGTAGGAAAGTCAGAATGGAACTTTCTTAAATCATAAAGCAGATTGAAGTTTACTAAACAGGTCACGAAAAACAGAAGGAACTAGATAAATACACAGTACGCTGTGATGGAAGTTGTAGGAGACGGGAGCTTTGCATTGTCATACTAACAAAGAAAGTGTTAGTGGATATCACACCTATACATGTACTGTCTATGCTGAACGGCTTTGCTATGCTGTTTTCCTGCCACACCGTTTTGTGCCTTTTCTCCTTCCTAATTGTCCTCCTGTCAGTGGCTTTTGTCCCGTTTTGTTTGGTCCATTGTAGTCCTAATATGGATAATTTGGCTGCTGTTGAATGCAGGGGACATAATCTGTTTTGATTGTTGTGTCGGCCCGGTGATATAACTCAGTGTGTTCACGGAAAACATACTGTAATGATTACTTATACACTTGTGACATTTCTGCAGTCACGTTTAAATACTTACTTGTGTTAGCGAAGTAGTTAAATCAACGTTTATTTGCAACATGATGGATCCACCCTATATAGTCATACATTGAAGTTACAGGAGACTTTTGTGTCTCAAGCAACAAAGTTGCACCCTGCACGGTCACATGACAGTCACATGACACCCTGCATTATGACTAATGGAAAGACTATTTCTTTTGTTACAACAGTAAGATGGCCTTTCAGTTGCTGTTACATAATGTACAGCCACCCGTTGTTAGAGAGTGCTTTTAACTATCTGCCTGCCTGCTATGTAAATTAGTGGCGTCTTGTAACAGCAGACACTTGGACGCTGCGTCGACCATGTGCCTACCATGTGCAATCTCTGGTAGTTCAGGTCTCGAATTGTAATTGTGGAATTGTTGGAATGCGACACCAATCTACCCAACCTTTTGATGTGGAAGTGAGTTGCAGACGTAAAACAACTGCCACTTGGCGAACATCAGATTGACTTTCTCTGAAAAAGTGTTGTCCTGGGTGTCGTTGTGTATTCACTTGCCTTGTGTTGATTGAAGGTGTGTTGATTCTCCACAGAACTGAGTCACAGATCACCAGAGTACACTGCCCTCAACCTACAGACACAAGACCTCCTCAGATCACTTCTGTATGTGACAGCCTTCCCACGTATCTGGGATATGCATATTGCTTTCTTTTCCCTTTATTCCTCTCGACTTTTTCTCTCCTTGTTTTTCTCACTTCCTTCCATTTTTCTTTCTTTCTCACTCTCTTCCCTTTTCTTGTCCTCTTCATCTCTTTCCTCCCCACTTCCTTCTCCCTCCATCCCTCCCTCCCTTCCATCCAGCCACATCCCCTCCAACTACCAAGTACTATTCCAGCAAGGTGGCGGGACGGCTCAGTTTGCAGCAATACCTCTAAACCTCACACCATCAGAAGACACGACGGCAGACTATTTCATCACCGGGATGTGGTCGCAGAAGGCGGCAAAAGAAGGAGAGAAATTTGTCAAAGTCAACCACGTCCTTTCGAAGGCCGACGGTGGTTACATGACAATACCGGAACAGTCGCAGTGGAATCTCACACCGGGCGCAGGTTTTGTCTACTACTGTGCCAACGAAACTGTACACGGTCAGTTTTCAAAGGAGCTATTTCATAGCTGGAATTTTCATAGGGTGTCAAAAGCCTTGATGTACGTAATTCAAACCATCAAAATAATTATATTAACAGGCAATTTTGTGCCCATATGTATATAGCTTACGCAGTTTTTGATGAAAGATGCCATTTTCAAAAGACATAATGAGACAAAGTACAGTTTTTGGCTGGTGAACTACAGCTAACACCTGCTGCCATTAGTGGCCTAATGCACATGGCCACTCTATACGCAGGAGATGTTAAGTGCTGTTTAACTATGTCACCTGCACAGACCTGCACAGCATTAAGGAGGGAGGCTGATTATGCAATTAAGAAAAACGTTGATGTATATTTATTGTGCCATAACTATCGTCAGCTTTTTTGAACTGTTGTGAGTGCATTTGATGTGTGTGTACGTGTGTATCACGTGGCCATACATTGTGTCATGTGACTGTCATGTGACCATGTACAGGAGTGGAATTCCCGGAGCCGCCCGATGTGGGGTCGGTTCCTCTCGTCTGCGATGCTTCTTCAAACTTCCTCACCAGACCCATTGATATTGCCAAGGTTTGTACACGCACAATAGGAGATCTTTCCTGGAATTTTAGAACAGAGTGGCCTGTGTTTGTGGTTATTATCGGCAGTCCATAGATAGTGGCCTAACATTTTGAAATTGGTGGACCAGCTTAGGTAAAGCAGTAGATATGAAGTGATGTGTTATTATTGGTTAAAAAGTTGTTCATATGTGAGGGGGCATGGGAAAAGGGACCTATATGGCTGGAATGTGAAAATTAAGTTTTTGATGGTGAAAAACCACAAAAATTTGATTTTCACATTCCAGCCATAATATAGGTCCCTTTTCCCATGCCCCCTCACATATAAGCATTTAACAGTGTTTCTTGGAGTATACCATGGTATCTGTATGCCACATGAATGGTATTATAGTGTGTGTGTTTCCATTCAGCATGCTGTGGTGTATGCTGGAGCCCAAAAGAATGTTGGCTGTGCTGGAGTCACTGTCGTCATAGGTACGTACCCCCCCATAATCACTGTCATTATAGGTACAGTACATTTTTATATACATAGTACATGCAGTAAAACCATCTGACAATGGACCCTTTGAAATAATCTCTATAATCATACTTGGAGGAAAGACATAAAGTGAAACATGAAAATCTCAAATATGTATTGGCATAATGCAGGACCTGTTTCATCCCTATATACTAAGTACTACCGTACTTAGTGATAGCATGATCTTAATTATCAGTGACAAGACATAGAGAATGCTAAATCCTCTGAGAAGAACACGATATATTGCTGACTCAACCACTTGCACACCCACCACTGACCACTGTATTAGTGTGACGTATTATATACACATGATGTGGTTTGCCTCTCCTCTTCTGCAGTCAGAGAAGATCTGCTGGGGAAGTGCAGACCGTACACTCCCGTTGTCCTGGACTACGCCGTGAGTTACTGGCACTACGTTAGAGGACAATTTTGCCGCTGAGAGGGGGCAGAGATTTTACCCAACACACCAGCGCATAGAGTTGAAGTTAATTGAGAACAGGCCAGGCTGACCTCCAAGGTCTATGTATACTGAGCTTTTTACAATAAGGAGTCGACACATGTAGGTACAACACCACATAGGCTGGCGGCTGACATTAAACATCCGTAGTTGCTCTTTTAAAACTCTCTAGGTATGCATCCCTTCTCCATCCCCAACTCTCCTCCTCTCTATAGGCTGAGTTTACAATACGTTGTGTTGCCCCCGTTGCACTGTGCTGTGTGACAAGGATACTATCTTAGCCAAACGACGCAATGCGGCACGGCCCGCAAGGCAATGCGACGTATTGTGAACCCAGCCTTACCCCTCCTTTCTCTCCTCCCTCTCCTCCCTCTCCTCCCTCTCTCCTCCCTCTCCTCCCTCTCCTCCCTCTCCTCCCTCTCTCCTCCCTCTCCTCCCTCTCATCCCTCTCTCCTCCCTCTCCTCCCTCTCTCCTCCCTCTCCTCCCTCTCTCCTCTCTCTCCTCCCTCTCTCCTCTCTCTCCTCCCTCTCCTCCCTCTCCTCCCTCTCCTCCCTCTCTCTGCGTGCCACATCAGGTCACAGCGAAGGCCAAGTCGGTATACAACACTCCACCAGTATGGAGTGTCTATATTCTCAACCTGGTCCTCAAATGGATCCAGAAACATGGAGGAGTTGAGGGTATATAATGTGTACATACTGTCTTATATCCATAGACTTGTATCTACTGTATTTTCATGAGTGAAAGTCACACTCTTAGCAATGCTTGAGATTTTCGTCATGCAACTTTAATGCAGACGCGAATACGTACATCAACATTGCCTGACATTTGGCACATTGTACGTGTACTTAGTGGCTGCTACTGTGTTGCAGATGCATTATATAGTTTGTGTACATGCAGCCCTTATCACTATAATGGATAGATTATAGGTCCATTATGATCTAAGTTGAAGTCGTTATGACCGAAATGTTTTTCTTTCTATTACAGCTATGGAGAGAAACCGTGTGGCCAAGTTCCAGAGCCTGATAAGCGTGATTGACCAGTCGGGCGGGTTTTACCGCATTCCCGTGGAGCGCCGGTTCTGTTCGCACGTCAACATTCCGTTCCGAATCACTGTTGCCGGGGAAGCGAACTCTGACCTCGAGGCAAAGTTCCTAAGTGACGCTGCTGCTCTGGGACTTGTTCAGTTGAAGGTAGCTATGTTTTCTTTGCTTGTCACGAATCTCCCTCACTCTGTCGCTCCCTATCCCGCTCCAATCTTTGATCTTTCCTCCTATCTCACTTCTACCTTTGTCTTTTCCATTATCTCACCATTCATCTTTGGTCTTATAAAAATACCTACACACAGACTTACAGTAACCGTCGGACACAATGTATAAGGCACACAAGCATGCGCATTTGGGTCCTGGGTGTCCGAAATTTCGCACACGCGAGTTTCACACGCAGAGTGAATGTGAATGCATTCACACGCGAAATATATACGTGTTAATAAACTTTGTGTATCTAGCTCCAACTCTCCACAGGGTCATCGATCGGTCGGTGGCATAAGAGTGTGTCTCTACAACGCAATCTCCTGCGAAGACGTTCAAAAACTCGCTTCTTTCATGAGTCACTTCATGCTCCAGAACAGAAACTGACCGATTGCCCTCGGGGCAAGTGGGGAAACCCCCATTGCTATGGCAATGATATACAATCATTTCCCCATGGTGATTGACTGATTGATATACTAATTGTTATTGTTTTGCTGGTTATTGAGGCAACTATACGCTGGCAAACTCTGTGTGCAATGTACACAGAGTTTGTTTGTTTGGTCGATTATTATATAATGTTACATGAATGACTCTCTTATCGTTGTATAATTATGATGATGATAATTATCATTGATTTTGTGGACCTAACTTGTGACAGAGCAAGTATAAAGTTTAGTATCTGCTTAAAGGGAATGTGTCAGTACATAAGAGCTAAATGATAGAACGAAAAAGTAGGGTCCAGTACAAGAATGCAAAGTTTCTGTTTTTAGAAATTTAGTGCCACATTGCCTTATACAGACCTATATGTAACTGCACCAACAAAACTTCCACGAATCACCTAAATTAGTGTTGTGTATATAAAATGCACAATGTGCATGGAAGTCGCAGGATTGTATGAGTTTCTGCAAACACTATGTCTGGTGCAGTCAGTGGTGTCTTTGTCACGAAACATTTTTATAACTGCAGGACATGCAGATGTAAAATAGTGTCGGCAGAAACTCACAAATTTTTAACCGACTATAAAAATGATCATTAATTGACTATAGTTTTGGAATGTGGGTGTTAGTCTTGCACCCCACAGCCACTGGGTCCGTCTTGTAACAGCAACTCCACTGCAATACATACATACAGTCATGAAGTCTGATTTGGTATCAGTCACAGCTATACATCCGCCATGCCTGTGCTCATACGCACAGTCATGTGAACCTGGGAAAACCTGCTTGAGAGGCATGCATTTACAACACTTAACCAGCCATGGGCACGTATATAAATGTGTCTGCAGCTTCCATAAGTCAATAAGAAATTATATGGGGGTTAAAATACTAGGTGCTAATACCTTACACATCATTTTCTGCTTATTTAAGCAGATACCCATGGCATCCAAAGGGTTATTAATAATGGGTACCATTTCAGAGGTTCCGCGGGTTTAATCTAAGTAGTAGGGACTTACCCTCTGTTTGATGGGGGTGATGGTTGTTGTCCACATGTCCAGTTTTGAAACAAAGAAGAGTGAACGACATAAAACACTTTCCAATGAAACTCACCTTCTGTGTGGAACGAATGAAAATGAACTACGTAATAGCTATGGCACTATGGTAGTAACTTACAAAGAGCTGGGAGTGATGGTAATGGCAGGTAATATATAACCATCCACCATGCAGAAATAGGAACAAACATGGTATATACACATTGTAAGACAGAGAAAGTGTAACTTACATGCTATATAAAGAAAGTGTTGAAGTGTATATATCCGGCAAAGGTACATGCAGAGAAAGAACTGAAGTAAGCTGCAGAGAGCATGGATAATTCCTGAACAGTTACTGACCTTTCCGGGATGCCAGAGACATGCAGAGCTGCTGTTCTCTGACTCAAGATAGAACCCCTTGCATCTCCCACACTCCCTGGTGTATATATACGTTGCAGTGCTCAGACAGGACAGCATGAGCCCTGTAAGGGCGAATGGCTGTCCTGTCTGGGTACTGCAACATATTTGTGGGATATCCCAAGGCAAATGACATGTATGAACCCTGCTTGCACATGTAGGATTGTATGTATAATGTTGCAGTGCTCAGACAGGACAGTATGAGCTCTGTAAGGGCGAATGGCTGTCCTGTCTGGGTACTGCAACATATTTGTGGGATATCCCTAGGCAAATGACATGTATGAACCCTGCTTGCACATGTAGGATTGTATGTATAATGTTGCAGTGCTCAGACAGGACAGTATGAGCTCTGTAAGGGCGAATGCTGTCCTGTCTGGGTACTGCAACATATTTGTTGGATATCCCTAGGCAAATGACATGTATGAACCCTTCTTGCACATGTAGGATTGTATAGGCTGATACAATCCCCCAGTACCTAACTTCATATATGTCGGTTGCCTAGGGATATCCAACATCATACCAAAAAATCTGGGTGGGGAGAAATGGCATCACAAATCCCTGTCTTTGTGGCAAAACAGAAATTTTATTATAGGGAAGGTGTGACTGTCATCTGAAGCATTGTTGGTGTGTGAATAATGTCAGGGCTCACACGATGGGCTCCTTGAGGCTGGCTCTCTTGTTGAGTGACTGCAGCTCTTCACACTGTGGTATATATACACACAAGAGCAAACAACACATGTTTAGACCAGAAGTATGACAAGTATATATAGATAGTTAGGGCTGGCATACAGTGGAAAGGTTCTTGGGAGGAAAGTGTGTGTATGTACTACTCTTCGCCATTTTGTGAGTCTGCGGACGTTTTCTGTGAACTGGGCTAGCAATCAGCGACAAAAATTTATTGTTACTACTGAATTTCAAAAGTTTCTGCCCATAAACTTTTTCATACGTTAAACCAGTCCAATGACGTTCAAAACGTGAATATTCCCCTTTCCTACCAATTCCCTCCACTAGCACACATACTTTACTCTGGGCCAGGTCTCTCTCTCTGGTGACCAGTGTTAGCTGCCCCTGAAGTAGGTGACTGGCCTCGTAGGCACTCTCAATAGCTGCCACTGCCCCATCCCTCTCCCTCCGGTACTGATAATTACGAGGACACATTCATTATGAGGATTAGAAGACATACATCATAGCATGAGAAATCGTACTTAAAACGTTTTCTCGAGCACCGTGTAAACAGGAATAATAGCCTAGTTTATACCTTGCATGGTGTTCATGAGGGGATTGCGAACGCCTAGGTACTGTGCTATAACACATGCAATAAGCTAACCCTCGAAATAAGGACACCTCACTAATAAGGACCATTCCTTCTGTCTAATGGTGTCTGGATGAGAGGGGTCACCCTATTGAAGCATACCCTCTTGTTTTCTCTGGAGAGAGTGTCACAGTGCTGTGCAAGAGAGTCAAACTCGGAGACCACCTTCTGGCACTGCTCGGCCATGGCTCGCAGCTCCCTGACTGCACTGTCCCTCTCACTTGCCACCGCACTCAGCTTGGCCTGTTGGCAGATGAGACGTCCCATTTACAGATTGAACCCAGTCTTTGTTTTTTAAACCCACTTTGCAATAAACATAGCAAGTTCACTTACAATTTACACTGTTCAAGAGCTCTTTCTCCAAAACTACTGTTTTCCTTTCTTCAAACTTCCATTTATTGTACTTACACACCCTATTTCATGCGGACAACAACAAGTCTCAAGGCAAAGGCATAGCAAGCAACACATTACACCAAGGACAACTTTCATACTATGCACAACTATAGCAGCTCATACATGTGCCCCAACTCCCTCCCTTCTCTCTTACTCCAACCCACCTTAGCAATGTCTCTCTCTTGTTTCACTCTCCTCAACTCCACCTGCAGGTCTCCCACAGTCGTCACTCTCTGTCTCTTCACACAACACAGCTCCAACTGTTTCACAGCTTCTCCCAGGTCCAGCCTCTTCCCCAGGTCACACCGCAACAGATCTGCCACAATCGACTGGAAACTCTTTGGGAAGAACTCTGGGAGTGGTACTATATCACGTGCGGTGTACTGAACCGCTCCTGATGAGGTGAACCCTAGGGGGTAGTCGGGGAGTGGGTGATCCCCTGTCGCTATCTCGCAAACGAGGACCCCGACTGCAAATGAAGCCTGTTTGGAGTAGTCTATTGTTTTGTGTCTCGACGGTTCGTGTCGGCAGCGATGGGCAGAAGTGAGGACTTCGGGCGCCAGGTGAGCCCTGTTTCCCCCCACGTGAACCCCGCGGGAATACTCCAGTACAAAAGAACTGTCGGGGAACTGCACGGCACACCCGAAATCACACAGAACCGGTCGATTCCCGTTTTGAATGAGAACATTAGAAGGTTTTATATCGAGATGTCGGACTCTGTTTTTCTCCAGGTAAAGAACAGCATGCAGCACCTGCTCTGTGATCTTTAGGGTGATGTCATAGGAAATTGGCAGGGAAGACTGGTTTATCCAGTCGGCCAGGTTCTTCTGGTGGTGATCCAGGACGAGGAATTGCCCCCTGCGAGGCCGGGAAACCCCAGAGCGATCTCTATATACGCTCTTTGGTCTCAGTTCCTCTGGGAGGAGGTTCCTGAATGATCGCGGGATCGGACTCACAAACTGTGCCCAGAACCTCACAATGTTTGGATGGGGTAAGAGCCTCGAGAGAACAAGCCATTCGTTCTCCAGGGAATTATTCAAGACCACAGATGAGTACTCGTGCGAGAAGTTGTAGAGGAGTTTGACGGCGTAGAGTTTGTCCGGTGTGGGCACCCCGGGCCTATTACAGGTGGCGGCTACCACCATGCCACTGGCTCCGTAGCCCAGGGGACGGAGGACTGCAAAGTCATCGGCCGAGGAAGACGTTAGAGTCGTGAGTTCAAGAACTTCGAGCTGTGGGAGCACGAGAGAGAGTATGCAGTTAGTGTAGAATTGAATTAGACTCAGTTTAATAAGGGTTTAATGAAGAGAAAGTTCAATGGCAATCTAGGAGCTAAAAGAGCTTTTAGGTAAAAGCTTTCTTTTTTGCTCTTTACCACGATCAAATCTCAGAATCTCAGTGTATGTAGTGGAGCTGACAATAATTTTTATGCTGATAATCTACTCCATGGAGCTCTGATCTATATACACTGATCTTAGCTCATTGTCTTCGGCTCACTACATGCCCCTTCGCAGGTGGATGAAAGGCCTTTATAAAGTGTTAATGAATTCGCCTGTGTTTGCACCCCTGCATCAGTGGAGATTACCTAGTATCTAGAGTTAGCTCTGAATGTACTACTACCACTGCGAGAGGATTCTCGTTGCTCCTTTGCAGACTCAACTTCCCAAAGGAGCAAATACGCGGCGCGCCCCCTACCGAGTGTCTGCAGGCCAGCCCCACCCCCTTATTTTTGCACAATATTATAGCTAGAGATAGTTTCCACGGACATGGTAGGCAAACTTACGTCCGCCATCTCTCAATCCTTTGCAGCCCTGTCAGTGAATAGCATCCTTCCTTTTCTCTCTCTTGTTCCAGTCTATTCACGCAAAGAACGTCCGTTCGGGGACCCTTTATGTTTCAGAAATTCCGGATTACTCAGTAATTCCTAGCTTATCTCCGTACACTTCTGGAAATTATCCGTATATATATCAGCAAGCAATATATCAGCGGCCCTCCTGCGGTAGCCGGGTAGAGCAGCAGCAGAACAGAAGAAATGGCAAGCGAGCGTAAAGGTTCAGAAGACTCCGGGTCCCCCGTGTTCAGTCCAGGCGACATGCCGAAACTCATCGCTCCCTCTACTTCTGAGAGGGAGCTCCTGGTAATGGCGCCCAGTCCCTTGCCGTCGGAGTCTGACTTGCTCCAGCTGCCTGGTCGTCAGGGACGCCTCTATTCCACGGATACTACCCTGGGAGACTTGGACGTGCCCCACCTGGCTGCCCAGATGGCCAACACCCGGCTGGAGAACCTCTCTCTCCTCGACATATTCAGCGCCCCGCACGTCGTCCGGAACACTGGCATAATCTGCACGATAGGTGGGTGAGCACTAATTAGACTTCGGAAGCCAGCAGCGAGATGAGCAGAGCGCTCGAGAAGGCTAGTGTGTGCACACGAACACAAGGATTATGGCCTAAAACAATACTGAAAAAGTGGTGGTTTTACACGCAGCTGCATTGCCCTTAGTGTACTAGGAGAGTAGTTTACTTTTCCTCACAATTGCGTATTTGGAGGTTAACCATGTTTGCAAATAAGGCATGAGGTAATTCAAGTCTTTCTCGAAGCGTTCTGGCAAAACTATACAATCTGCTGGGTTTTGCGGTGTGCATGCTCTTGCCATGTGCCAGACATCTGTACACCTCACTGTATGATTTCCTTTCAACTGGATACGTGCATTGTTACCTATTGAAAGCAGATCGTTTGGGAAAAGTCCAGTGAATTCCGTCATTTTTCCCTCTTCCTACAGTTTGTATTGGTGGTGTCCTCCATAAGACATAATAAACATTCTGTATATGCAGTCCATGGTTACTTAGCGTTATGCGTAGCTGTGTCCAGCTGTGTACTGTATATCATGCCAAGGGAGTTTGTTAGAGGTTAGCTGGTACACAACCTTTTGGAGTACACGTAACATACGTTTGGCCGTATCAAGTTACACAATTATTGGACACTCCTACCAAGGACTCACGATTGTATGTGTTCTGGGCTCCACAAGCCAATAAGTAGCTGTATGAGTAGTGGGAAACTTCGGAGAAACTCAGAAGAAACATTTTAAAATTGATTGTCATGTAAGAAGGGACTCACTCAATAATAGTTTGGCCAGCTCTTAACAGACAGAATAATTCTGAAACTGTCGACCAGCTTTTTAACATCTGAAGACTTGGGATACACTTTCGTGGTCAGGTTTCAAGCTCTGAGACTTGGTTTCATACTTTATTTCTGGTGTGCAATATGAGTGATGTGTATGGTGTAATTATACGATGTGCAGGTCCAGCATCAAATGATGTTAACAAGCTAGTCTCCCTCATTGAGATGGGTCTCTGCATTGCTAGACTTAACTTCTCCCACGGAACACACGAGGTACAATGTATGTAGTGGACACAAACCCTCCCCTGTCCAGTTACTTAAGATTCGTGGGATATTTACATGGTGCCTGATTTGTGAAATTAACACTGCAAAAGTTTGTTACATGTACATAACCTGCAAGATATAATGGTATTTACATCGATCATTGACATACGTTTGTTGCTGTAAGTCTCTACAAAACATTGCCCCTGAATTTTTATGCACGATGAATTACATCATTATGACATAACTCTCCTCCTCCCCCAACAGTACCATGCTCAGACCATAGCCAATGTGCGTGAGGCCATAACGAGAGTAGAAGGCAGAATTGTGGCCATTGCTCTGGACACAAAGGGCCCAGAGATACGTACCGGTCTTCTGAAAGGAGTGAGTCTGCACTACCGATATTGTGGGAGGTTTACTCCACGCATGATATGTTGTGTGGGAGGCCTTATTTGAATAGTGGTGGAACTACGATTATTATTGGTTTAATCTGTGTATACAGTGGAACCTCTCCAAGTCTAAGTGAGTCACAGTACACATGTGCCTGTGGGAGGCCTTAATCTGAATAATGTGGTGGAACTACGATTATTATGGGCCATAAAAGCTCTTTAACCCACCGCCCCAGTTCTCAAGGCTGGGCACCTGGTGTCCTGCCGGTTGTGTGCAACTGTGTGGTTTGTGTCTGTGTGTGGGTGGAGGATGGGGGTTGGAGGGTGACTTATGGTTTTCTTTCTTTCTTTTCTATTCTCTGTGGCTAGTATGCTATAAATATACTTTTCATGTATACAATGGAACCTTGATTCTCTAGTAAGGACACCTGTTCTGCAATTTCTTGCATTCAATTTAATCACTGAAATAAGGACACCTCACTAGTACGGACTAACCATTTGGTGTCCAGATTAGAGCGGTTCCCAACTATTATAACGTTGTTTATACTGTCCGTAGTTGAACATGATATTTACGTACGAGTGTACAAGGAGTTGTTGTGGGTGCGAGTATGATATGATTTCCACCCTCTTGTCGTCCTTTACCCAGCCCTTCTGCCTCTCTACCTCCCTGTGTGTGTATACTCTTCCATTCGCTCCCTCCTCTCTGCCTCTCCCTCCCCTCCCCTCCCTCCCTCCCACCCCTCCCTCCCTCCTACTCCCTGCATGCTCTGTACAGGGTGGTTCAGCTGAAATACAGCTAAAACAAGGCGACAGAGTCAAATTCTCGACCGACAAACGCTACTACGACTGTGGAGACAACGAGACCATCTACGTGGACTATGTCAACATCGTCAACACAACGGCAGTCCGTGATCTCATCTTTATCGATGACGGTCTGATTTCCGTGATGGTCGTTGAGAAAGGAGTGGACTATCTTCTGACAGGTTTGAAACGTGTTTCAGTGTCTCGGGAATCAGGAATAGAAATAAGCAAGCTTGAACCACGAGGTATCAATGCAAGGCTTAAGCGCATAGTCAAACGATTCGACGGCATCCAAGACGACACCTTGTGTTTCATTTTTAAGAAAGAACTACCTTTTGGACACCATATGTGTCTCCTTAAATAAGCAGAAATAACACAATAGCGCCTAGTATTATAGCCATATATAAATTCTTATTTATTACGGAGGCTCTGGGCATATATATATATATATATATATATATATATATATATGGCCGTGGCTTGCTAAGGGTTAATTTGAAAGTGTTACTGTAATTTCCTCTCTGTTTCAGAGGTCCAGAATGGAGGAAAGCTGGGCTCCAAAAAGGGAGTCAACCTCCCGGGTAAAGACGTGGACCTCCCGGCAGTCTCGGAGAAGGACATCAGTGACCTCAAGTTTGGGGTGGAGCAGGGCGTTGACATGGTGTTTGCCTCGTTCATCAGGAAGGCCGAAGACGTGGACGCCGTCAGGAGTGTTCTGGGAGACAAGGGGAAACACATCCTCATCGTCTCAAAGGTATATATACACGAGTTTGTGGTATATACCGTTATAGCGAAGGTAGTTATTCCTGTTTCTGTTTGTGTATACGTACATTTCAGTTTAGTAAGCTAGTGTATTCAGTGTTAAAAAGTGTTTGGTTTGCTGCTTCATATTAATTATTTCTTTGCTCTGTCTTCAATGGTAGGCAAACCATCTTCAATAGTACTTGTTTGCATCTGTGTGTAGATGATGTTCCAATGCTTAGGCCTTTGCTGAACAGAAACCAGTAGGATGTATGTGGTGGTTCTTGTCACGTGACTGTCACATGACTATCATGTGACCTCACAGATAGAGAGCGAGGAAGGAGTCAAGAACTTTGACGAGATCATGCGTGCCAGTGACGGGATCATGGTTGCCCGTGGCGACCTGGGTATCGAGATTCCACCGGAGAAAGTCTTCATTGCCCAGAAGATGATGATTGCTCGCTGTAACCGGGCGGGGAAACCGGTCATCGTCGCCACCCAGATGCTGGAGAGCATGGTGGAGAAGCCACGCCCGACTCGGGCGGAGGCCAGCGACGTTGCCAACGCTGTACTGGATGGAGCAGACTGTGTCATGCTGTCTGGAGAGACTGCCAAAGGTAAAGAGATTTTATAATTTTCCATGTGTAGATCACTTTCTAGGAATTGCGCCTTTTCTCCCTCTCTCCCTAATAATTATTTCTCTCTCTCCTTCCATCACTTTTTTCCGCTGACTCTCTCCTTCCCTAACCTTCTCTGTGTGATGACTGCACTCTACACTACACGTACATTATCGTTGTCATAATCATGCTATATTGTCATTTCAATCATGCGCACTACACACACACTGATATTGAGCATGCTCATGAGTAATATGGGTGGGCTCCACGACTGAGAAACGGGAAACATCTTCCTCTCCCTCTATTCTTTCCCGTTTACTTATTCATCTTCCCACCCTCTTCTCCCTTTCTTCTTCTCTGTCTCGGCCCTGTTTAGGCAAGTACCCACTCCAGGCTGTCAAGATCATGAGTAAGATAGCCCTGGAGGCAGAGGCAGCTATGTTCCACCGCGACAAATTCAACGAACTCCGTAGACTGACTCCCAAGCCCACCACCACAGTACAGACCACTTCTATCGCTGCAGTCGATGCTTCATTCGCTCAGATGGCTGCGGCTATTATCACCCTAACCACCACTGGACGGTGCGTCATACGTTTCTTTACACCTTCGCTCAATTCGAAGCATAGTACATGTATATCCTATTGGGTGTGCAGCCATCTAGTCTCTGAAATAGTGACTTTTCTGTCACTTTTATAGATGGTCTATTAATTACCTTTACTGCAGCAACCACCCTAGGATTATGCATATACAAGCTACTGTACGTGTAGGTTTTTACAATGCAGGCACCAGAATAGCAAAAGTTTGTGCCGTCAAGTTTACGTTTAGTGGCCGTTATACTCAATCTCTGTATGCCAGCATTGACATGTTCATGTGTACTGAATCTAGAAAAGGTTTTGTGTTTCCTGCAGAACTGCGTTTGTGTTGTCTCAGTACCGGCCGCGATGTCCCATCATTGCTGTGACGAGGACACCACGTACAGCCAGAATTGTGAGTTGAACTAACACACACACACACACACACGGGCACCCACTTTTATGGTGCACTCTTCCCTCTCTTTCTCACTTTTCCATTTTCCTTCTCCCTAATTTTTGCCTTTTTGGACGGAAGTCTCTTTTGAAGTTGTCCATTCGTGTTTCCATCACCTGCCCTACCCCTTCACCCACTTTACATCTATCTTCCCCCTCCCTCCCTCCCTCCCCTTTCCTTTGTCAGTGCCATCTCTATAGAGGAGTCCACCCCTTACTCTACGAGTCCCCAGTCAGCACCAACTGGTTCGAGGACGTCGACCAGAGACTTCTGGCTGGACTGGAGAAGGGACGTAAGGAGGGGTACATCTTCAAGGGGTCCACCATTGTCCTCCTCAGTGGCTGGCGACCGGGACCTGCCAACATTAACACCATCAGGATATTCCAGGTATATACTACATGAGCTGACACACATTTTTATTTTTTAAAGAGAATGTCTCAGTATACTAAGAAATTGTTACTAAAATGGAACTGTAATTGCATGCTTGCATGCCCCATTGTTTAGTTCTATCTTTAGTAACATGTCTAAATTTAGCCCTTAGGTACTGACACATTCCCTTTCAGTACCCATGACACCATTTTGCAAGCTATTTTACTATGCAAGTACAATTTTGTTTACGTAGCTTATCTGTGAGGTGCGTACAATATCAAAAGCCCTTAGTCCCTTTATGAAAATTTTTTAAAAGTTCTGCGTGTTGTCTCACTCCCATACATAGGTTGCTGACTAGGGCTCTTGGAGTGACTATTGCTTGGAACACTAAGATATCCAGTATTGTGCTTTAGTCCATTATGTATAATAATTATCTTTAGTTGTTTTACCTGTGCATTGTGTTGGTCTGGTGATGGATAGAATGTTACGCAGAGGCAAATAGCGTATGAACTTGCAGCAGCTGTGCACATCGGATACTTATACATCAAGCTAATCTGCAATGGGTGGAAAGGCTACAGAGAAATTGTGGGACCAAACTGCAATCGCACAAAACTGTGGAGAAATAGTGGATATTGTAGAACAGGTTTCGCCTACTATCTTGCCGGCTCAGAGTCGAACTAGCTACAAGTTGTACCTGTTGATGTGCTCGGACAAGCTTGCATCTTACATGAAGCTGCTGTCATTCATATACACTACCAAACGGATGAGTGATATTTTTCAGACTCTGTTTACACTTTTCGTATTGGGTATGGTCATGTGAGAAAAACAAGAGTTCACTTGCTCCGTGTGTTTATCGTCAACCAGCAGATCTAGATAGAGAGGTGGCCGGGTATTATATATCCCAGCGGAACCTTTTGCGCATGCGCCATTTTTTCGCGCCTTGCGAAACAGAGCCGGCGGAGATCTATACTGCTCTCATAAAAAGACTAAAATACTAGCAAACTGCCAGTTGCAAGGATGATCGTGCGGTTCGCTATGTGGCCAGGGAGCAACAAATTTACCGCAATCGTAATTCTGTTTTTTCATGCATGCTGCGCAGCACCGCTTCCTCGGGAGCAAGCTGACTGTTCAGCAAATGACGGTAAGCGTATATAATTATAGTATAATTATAGTACCGAGTGAATGTGCGTATAGGCCGCATAGTTCGCGCTCCAGTGTGGCGCCAAGCAGTATATTATAATATAGCTATACTGTGCATTGCATTCCTGCAGGGTTTGATTATGGACTCTACTCTTTCTTGAGTAAAGTCGAAGATCCGTATGTGCTGTATTTTTCTAATAAAGACAGTCTGGTCGAGCTCACTAGGCTCTTTTTGGGTGAGGAAGATGTGTCCAGTACAGAGCCGACCAACCACAATTTCACCACTTTAGGAGGAAACCATCCACCTTTATTTCGTGAAAACTATGTCTACATTCCTTTTGGTACAGATATTATAGAAGTGAACTTGAACACCGAGCCTCCTATAGCACATCGCAAAAAAAATGAATCTGCTGTTCAAGATCCGCACTTACATGAAGTCAATCGTCGAAATGGAATTGTTAGTGGAGAGTTTGTTACAATCTCTCAAAATAAACACTACTTTTGCTTTATTCAGTATATGCAACCAACTATCACCTGTCGTGTTATTGAAGATAGTATTGTTAAATCTGAAAATAGTGGAAACAAAGAAATTGAGCTTCCAGAATCCTTATTACCTGAAGTGTTTTCTTTGAGCTCAATGGATAATCATCTTATTGTAAAGAAGTGTGTGGATTCAGCGGTTTATCAAGTACTTGATGAGCCACTATTCTGAGGGAATATTATTTGACTGATAGAGCTACCAAGGTGTGAGTGAGGAATGAACGAAGTGCAAAGTCAACCTAACGTGCGGACACTTGACTCATGAATAGCTGTTATGATTGTTCATTATTAGGTGTAGCTATTTGTATGGCTCAAGCCATGAATGTTTTGATGACACACTCATTCTCAAGAAGAATGTCGAAGGGGCATACCCAGGGTAAAACTAAGTGCTAAAAATAGCTACTCAGATGATGCAACGTTTATACACATGTGTATAGTATAGTCGTCTATCTTTTGCACTAGAACTTTCCAGACACTGGCCATAAAACCTATATATAATTCATGTTGCGCCAATGCATAATTGTAGCCAAGGCGTCGGCATGTGGACAGAATATTCATGGTTCGCAGTGAAACCCCCGGGACTTTCCCCCGGCTCATGTAAATTTATGGACGAGAACGTTTCAGTTCCGTCGCATTTGACGATACAAGATGTACGCGGGGGTGGCGATTCGTATACTGTGGTGCAGTGCGGCGCTCGCCGCGATGGTAATTCAGCACTGCAAGTGCAGTGTGATACCAAATCCGTCCGCCCAGCTGCAGAACCTGCAGCAGAATACTGCAGCGGAGAACGGTGAGTATCACTTCGGAGCATTATTATTAACTGCCTTGCTAGTTGCTACTCAATTTTTACGCGGTAACTCAGGAGTGTATCGGATTGGAGTCCAGTACTTTATATCCGGAGGAGAGCTATATGCACTGGAAATCACGACCAAGAATACCTCGCTGACACGACTGACTCCAATCAACAGAGATTCCGTCACGACTGAGTCTAGCACTAACCCATTCCTGGTCCCCGAGACTGGTTCTGGTCTCAACATAGCACCGGACCTTCTCCAAGAGCTATCTTCAACTCCTCAGCAATATGTGTACACAGTCGATGGTCACCATGCTTATATAGCTGTAGGACAAGCTGTTATCGTCCTTCTTCTGAATACCGAGACCCCAAACTATCACAGAATAGAGATTGGCCAAACCCCTCTAAAGCTTGAAGCAAGGGACCTTGGTGGGGAAAAGTATCTCTTTGTTTTGTATGAAACCAATAGTCGTGGTTACGTGTCGGCATATAGAAAAGTATAGTAACGGGAACTGGGGAAAACAGGGGCAATACGACTTGCTAGTGTACAGCCCTCAATGGTTCGATCTATCTCAAATGAGTAACATCCTGTTCGTCAGTGCTGACGACTATCATTATTCGTACAAGGTGACATACGTTGCATTGGCTGTCGGTAATATCGTCTATTTCAAGGAACTACTCGACTTCTTCGAATTCACTATCCCCACTCCAGAGCCTTGTAGCCAGATAGTGTCGATAGAGTTCAATGAAGTTAAACAGACCCTCTTTATAGTGTGTACTAACATCACTTTCTACTTCAGCTACCTCGAGTACCAACTGTACACAAGTAGTCTTTGGAACCGAACCGGTCATGTCTCGTTTGCCCACGACGGTAGAGTTGCTGCCATAGCAACGAACCACTCCGGTGGCATGACAACGGTAACAATCCACGGTCTGAATTTCGAACCAAGTGGGGACGAAGATGAACGAGTGTACGAGTTTCAACACTTCCACCATGTGGCGTCGCGCTACTAATAATCCACGGGGAGTTTGTAACTGCCTCCAAAAACCTTCACTATTACTGCTACATTGAACAAATGGAGTCTGGAATTGTGTGTATCAATGTCGAGCTAGCCTTAGTGAACGTCAGAAACGAAGGGATCATTAACGATGCAACACTTGTTCTTCCAAATACACATGCAGTACTGTGTCCGTCTACTAAAGAATGCCCAGTGATGTACTCACACGACGAAATGCTGGTCGTAGAAGTTCGTGTCTGTGAGCAGGGCACAGGGTGCGTCGGTCTTGCCATGATCTTCAACATGTCTTCACTGGAAAACATTGCCAATCTCACACATGTCAGCCTCGACATGCTTGCTTACAAGGCTGACACGCAACCCATCATAATATCTCCCTCGACCAACACAACTACACCCGTACGGAGTAGTGCAGCTACACCAAAAGCAACAAAGACATTTAATTCAGCCGTTTCAACTTCAACATCCGTTATACAAACGCCAGTCTCAGTGGCTTCTGAATCTACACCAACTACAACTGTGTCTAGTACAGACAACATCGATATGGCCGAACTGCTAGACACTTGTCAAAGTGATCTTGCCCTCATAGACACTGCCTACAGTCGACTTCTGACTGTCTCCATAGCTCTGTGTGTCTGTTTCTGCACAGCCATGGTGGTTACCATCCTCATTCTGGTGGCTCTCATCTGTTGCAACAAGAGAGGGACGACCAAAACCAAAGACTGCACCTGAATCTCATCACAGTGCAGCTCCCCCCTGTTATAATCTATGAGAGTCATAATGCACATGGTATATAGTCATCGTGCATTTTGCAAGAGGGTTTTTGATTGTAGCTGTTGTCGGTAAAATGACACTCCACTACTATTTTTCTGTCAGTATCATGTATTGTAGCAATTAATTGTTTATAATGACGACAATATTCATGACTGTTCATATCCGCTAAGAAGCTGATGTAACACCACCAGGATGGGGATGCCAACACCAGTTTTCCAGGCTCACAAAATTCATCACAATTGGAGTTGTTTTACCAACACGACATGAGGAGGTGGACTAGCTAAAAATGCCCTACGTCACAAAAATTTCACTAAGTGGCAAGTTTGATGGAACCTGATACCTAAACTGTCTTGCTATGTGTTCATCTATTTTTGCAGACAGTTTATGGGCAAGTTGTAAAGAGGCGAAATTATCCTTGTCGATGCAAGGAACGTCAAATGTTACTTGTGCTGGACCATCTTCAGAGGCAACTTTGTTGAAAATAGCCTGGTAGAGACTATGAGCTATTTCAGCGTTGTCAGCATAGAGTGGACTTATCCTCCATCCGTTTTCTTTCCAAAGAGTAGAACGTACCACCGAGTAGCCTACTACCGATCCACTGGAGTCAATGGCTGCAAAGGAATGGCAGTTTGGGGCAGAAATCCATTTTTCTAGGAACAAGTGACGGTCAAAGTTAAAAAATCTGGTATCGTAGGCCAAAATTTTTGCCAAGGGTATTTCATTGGCACTGAAAATTTTAACTGAAGGGGAGTTGGAATCGAATGCCGATGATGCAATGACACTAACACGTTTGGCCTTCCATGCTAATGTGTACCCATATCGTGTCTCGAATAGCGGGATCTTCTCTTCGTGGATATCACAAACAAAATTACATTCTTGTGGCAAAGATGCAATCCCCGTCTGGAATATTGTGGAACCAAAGCCCTGGCCACGGTAGGGCTCATCAACCATAAAATTTCCGAGGAAGGCGAAATTTTTAGAAAATTTGACCGCCATCATGCACCCAATCGGTTTCCCGTCCAATTCTCCGACGTAGAAACCCGAATTGTCGGTGGCATAATAGATATCGTAGTCCAGAGCTCCGGGTTTTCTTCCCCACGCTGCGGCCCGCGTGCCGACGATATCTCTCGTTTCGTCGGCACTTGCTGTCGTGCGAACTATGAAGTTTGGTAGGGAGGAGCCGGACGAAGAAAACCATCTTCTTAGATAGTGAATTCGAACATTATTGGCGAGATTTCTCATAACGGTTTCACACTGGCGCAGGGGCATAGCGTACTCGACGCGCATGCGTAGACTGCAAGTAGGGGAATTTCCCAAGGAGGCGCGGACGGGATTTCCCCTGCCGGGCGTTGCCACTGCAGCAGACCAGAGGAAAGAGGGGACAGGAGACAGACGGTGCAATGAGTTTCCAAACCATCTCAGCGATGTGGCCTCTGGCACTGTTGGTTTTGGCTGTCTTCCTTGTGTTTGTGACTAAAGGTAAGCTCTAAAGAAACAGTAAACAGAGGCGACCGAGGCCTTGTTCGCCCACCCCTCCTACTGTGTTGATTGCGGGGAAAACCCTCTGCCTTGTTTGCCGTGTGGCTGGCGGAGCCACACCCACGAGCGCGGAGCTTCCGCGCCCAGACCTCTCGTCGCGTGTTGCTGCAGGCTGTTTTTGTACTCATGCGGGTGATTCAGAGCACTAGGCCCCTCCTATGGTATCCATTTTTGCTGTGACAATGTTGCTAGTCTTGTATGCTGTGTAGCTTTGTCATTAGACAGCTCCCAGGTGAAGAGGGTGAATGTGGTATTACATAATAAGCTTCAAACAAAAGGGGACTAAAATGTTTGGGATGGTTATAGAGCCACGGTGACCAACATGTTATTCTCGACGCAAACCTTCCAGAAGTCCCATCCCTGTCGGCCAGTGCAAGCTATCAGAGTCAAGAAGAGGACAATCGTGAAGTTTTCAACTTGGGAGTTGGGGATGGATCAGAACAAGCAGGTGACGACCCGGGATCAGGGTCTGCTAATTATCATTCGGGGTCTGGATCTGAGGACTTGGGTGAAGTCAATGACGATGACGAGGAGGAGAAAGAACACACGCCAAGATTAATAATGGGATTTACAATTGGTGGTTTTCTTCTGTGCCTTGTGATTGTAGGTGTAATCTGCTGCTCCATGACAAAGTAAGGCTTAGTTCTGTCTTCATATATAAGTTCCAGATCATAATCTTAATTATGCAGATGTGGAAAGAGCTGCAAAAGTCATATCAATGCAACCAACATCGCAGCATCAAACCAGGAATAGTTTCTTATTTTTCCTACTACCAACACTCTAGTGATGATATATACATGATTTTTATAACTCTTTCAGCATGTTTTAACCTGTATTATACTCAATCTCTTTTGTCCCTGACTTAAGTTTATTTTTTCAGAAAGAATGTGATCATTGTACATAGCTATTGACATCATCAATGGTCAAGAGGAAGTGCAAATGTATAGAAAGAAGAGACACGGCATCAAAACTGAGTCATATTTCCTCTGGCATCTGGAGGAAGGGGTTTGCGATCTGTTCCATGGACTCAGATGGACATATGAGGACCACGGCCGTACCACGACACACCACTAGTCCTAGACTCCTCGTCTGCTCTGTTATCTTGAAAGGATCGTCTGGATCTACACAGCACATCAATTGCACAGGAAAACCCCATGAGCTTGGGACTCAGTTTCTTTATTACACTCTAAGTACACTTATGAAACATGATACATACCACAGTACGTTAAAGCCAAAACAAAGCTACTATAGAATTAGGAGTACAAGTTAGGCGTACCTTGCAAGTATTCAATGGTTCCATCCAGTACCAGGTTCAGTAGCTGGTCATAGCCTTTCAGTATGCCAACCGCTAAACACACACACACACACGCACTTTAGTTTACTGTGAGAAAACTGGGCATTGGGGATTACCTTCTCTGCCTCCCTGAAATTTTACTCTGATCTTCTTTTCCAGAAACTTCCCCAACTCTGCACTGAGCAGCGTCTCCTTTCTTTTCTTCTCTGGAGGAGGCGCCTGAGACGAAGGCAAACCACACGAGGGGAAATATACGGGACCATAAAAAATATCTAGCCATAAGAACAGATGAGAGCTAAAAGAGTAAAGTAGTAATAAAGAAGGCCATACAAAGCTCTTTTATAGTTACTAGTTAGGTTCTAGGCGCCCTATAGAGGAAAGAAAGTGACTTACCGCGGCCATGGCATAGCGTGGCACTCCAATTGAAGCGCACCTTATCAGCTCCGCCCATAAGTTCGCACGTGGGTGGCGGTAGCTGCGCATGCGCGGGTAGCAAACAAAGTTGTTCTTCGGAAACACACAACATAAGACAGCACAGACAAAACTGGTAGGGCTAGGATTTTTCATCACCGCTGTCACTACCAGTTACACCTTTCTTTATCTCGGAGCCCCATCTCTTTAGACCGACTTTCACGCTGTTCAGAGTTTCTGATTGGAGCCCACCACTCTGTCCGGTTATGGTGAGAAAGGCGGTCCTCACGAGGCCATTCCAGCCCTCAACGAGTTGGGAAGTCAGGGTCTGCCCCTCAGATGAGAGCAAGGTCTGTAGAGTGACAAGTTTTAGCGACCAAGCAAGAGGATCTTATAAAGCATCTTGGAACCTTTGATAAAGAATCTTTGTTGATTGTGAAACTCATTACATCTAACTGTAAAGCCTCACTCACAACAAAAAGTAGACAAAATGTAATGCTAAAACATACTCTTACGTCACACACAACCCGAATCTTGGAAGTGAAAAGGAGAAAGTGTCCAAATTCTGTCGATATACCACATGCACATGTATACGACTTGTGTACCTTCCCCGAGGCCGTAGGATAGTGTATCTCTCTCTGCAACTGGTCCAGCTTCTCACGTGAGTCCTTTGTCCTCGGAGACCACATGCCAGCCTGAACCGAGCCGTAGGCAGCCACGCCAGCAACGCTGACTCTCACTGCCGCTGGGACCAGCCGCAACATACGCAGGCCGTACGAGAAAGACATTGTCTACGGCTCCTGAAGGGTCCCTGCATGCGTCGCTGGTTTCTCAGAGACAGACTAGGACTAGAGCCTAGGATCAGGCCAGGAGAGGGGGAGAGCTCCGTTTTCAATATTTCTTAGTCCCAGGTAATTAGAACAACGCTGAATGGGGGTGGGGTCAGCCCCACCCCTTCCATACACGTGTGTTTGTCTGTCACTGCACTGTCAGTTGCGTCAGCGTGTTTTCAGTGGCTTTCATGGTCCAACAGCGTCAGTATAAGAAATGTGAATACTTCTGTGACGACTGCTGAAGTTGCTGATGGTATTCACACGTCGAGCCTGTGACTAAAGATACATATTGCCTGGGCCAGCACTTAGCAGCTAGCTAATCATGGAGCTTTCCTCAAGTGATTACAAGAACACAGTGGTACGTTTACTGAGACGACCAACCAATCACGAGAACGGTGAATCAACCATCACCACATTTGCTACTCCTGAAAATAACCCCCTGAAAGCTGGTAGCAGTGAGATAAACAGCAAAATAGGGGCACCAATCATTAGAAACGTGCCTTCAAGAGCAAATATTGCATCAAATCAGAGACAGAGAGATGTTGAACAAACAAGATTGACCGGTCAGACAAGGGTTTATCAAAAAACCGAGTCTTTATCAAAATCTAATCTGGTCAGTTTGCCTCGTGAGGAAATTCCTTTACCAGATTTATCAAGTGATAGTCAGTGGCCGAGTATTGGTGGAGAGGAAAGTGGGAGGAGTCAGGGTGCATCGTCTTCTGTTTCGGCCACACCAGAGGGCAAAGGATGGAGTGCCATTGTCAAGAGAGCTCCTACAGAAAAGGTCAATATCAGTTTTGGGGGGAGAATATCGTTTTTGAGACTTGCATAGTAAAAATATTGCCAAGCCCTTACTGCTGCCCAAACATACCCCTTTGACAAAGCAATCCAAGCCTCATCTCAATTGTTTCAGCTCATTATGAAAATCAGCTTTACTATATTATACTACTGTTGGTGGTATAGATTATACATGTGTTCACACACTGTGGATGCTCCCACGTGTTCATGTTGAGTGAAAGTTTACATTGTGGGTTTCTACTCCCCATAGAAACCCCTAAGAAACCATCTCCTTTAATAATTGAACATGAATCCTCTACATAAAGCGACTCTAACGTAGCCTACAGCTATATTATATACAGTCAGTATACTCACATTATTTGAAACAGAGTCTCGTTGTAAGGAGGAAGGAGCCGACGATTGCAACAGAAGGTGCTAATGAGTGTGGTAACGAAGGGAGCAGTGAGGGAGAAGAGGAGGAGGATGTGGGGGCTGCTCAGAGACAGAAGAGAAAGAAAAAGAAGAAGAAGAAATCTGGTGGCCAGGAACCTCCTCAGGAAAAGAAGCTTGACAAACCACCTCAGTTGGATATATTTGCGGTATAAAAGTGTAATCACTGATAGTGAAGAACTTTTGATTTCAGAAAATATGTGAATGGGACTGATGCTAATAAGTAATCCACTAACTTTTCTTGGTGAAATGATCACCAAAGTTTTTTTTATACTATACATAGCAATGATCTATGCTACAATGTATGTCCCTCCCTGCAGTATGTAAAGCAGCAACCAGTAAGACCGGTGCTGAACAAAAAAGACACTAAACCGTCCACCAAAGTATGGAGAATATAATCATCATCCACAATGCTACAATTGTATTTCTCTAATGCAGGCTGTTTCAGCCACAGCACGGAATGTACTCGACTCGACAGCACCATCCACAAGACGAGGGAAAGAAAGAGAGCAGCCGAAAGCTAAAAAGCCTACCCACCTAAGAAAGGTGTGCAGGAGAGGGTCATTCGATAAAGGACACCCCAAATATAGCAGAAACCTCTCGTTAAAGGGCACACTCTGAGGTCCCAAATGTTCTCTGCAATTTTATCCTCCGAAGAGAGGACAACCTCTCTATAGAGGACTTAATGCCGACGTGTCCATTATTAAGAAGTTCAACTAATGGTTTGGTGTTTTTGCAGGTTATTGAGAAGGAGAAGGCAGCAAAGAAAGAGCTAAGGGAACAAGGACAGGAAATTCCTAATGAGTATGCCATAAATCTTTACTTTTTAGCCTTTTTTGTTTAATTTTCCGTTTGTTGATTCTTGTCTAGCTTTGATGTGATGAGACAACCTGGAACTGACCAATCAGATCACAGCAATGTCCCTGCCGCCAATGGTGAAATAATCGATACAAATACAGGCCAGGAATCTTTGACCACACCAACCCATCAATCACCAGAAACCACACCCACTGCCACACCCACCCATCAATCACCGGAAATCACGCCCACTTATGACATAATCCCTGCTCCTTCCACTGCACCTGTCTCTCAACCATCACCCAGTACTTCAGCAGTCACTGAAGCTGGTTCAGCAATACAGAAACGACAAGTTCATGGCAAAAGATTCAGAGAGTGAGTAGCTTTACAAATCATAGATTTCGCGGACTTTTTTTAGCTACGTTATGCTTGCCAAATTCGCCAAAATTGAAATATTCATGAAAGATGAGTGGCCCGATAATCAGGCCAGCTGATAAATGGTACTGCATGGCAGTTTCTATATAACAGTACTCCTTTAGTTTGGATATTTAGTTGTTGAAGCTAGAGTAACGACCGTGCAAATTTAACCCCTCTGTGGCCAGATATTGTTCTCACATGGTGACTGATGAGGTAAACAGAGCTGCAGAGGCCCTGCTCCTGGATCTGGTACGGTTCCAGGACAGAGCCTACCTCAAGGACCCCATCAAGGCCAGGAGCAAACGACGCTATGTCTGCGGGCTACGAGAGGTCTACAAACATCTCGAAGTGGGGAAACTGAAGTGTGTAATTGTTCCTCCCAACCTGGACCACATACAATCTACTGGTATATACAATACTCATCTTTAAGTAGCGTTTAACACATTTTGTGTTATAGTTTATTCATCTCATTGCAGGAGGGATAGACGAGCGTATATCAGCCATCCTAAGTCTGTGTCAGAGTAAGCAGGTGCCTGTTGTGTACGCCATGTCTCGCAGGAAGCTGGCCATTGTCCTGAAGAAGAAATTCAAGATTGGTTGCGTTGGGATTTTCAGCTATGATGGAGCTGAGGTATGTGTAGCATCAATGGCGTACATTTTCCTGGAGCCAATGACAGCTCTTGCTTCTGCGTGTGCTCATTAAACAATGTGAGATGGTGCACATAACGATGACACTGTTCTATTTTAAACTAGTTCTACAATGACAGTCGTAGCAAAAGAAGACAAGTGTAAAGTTAAAACTTTGTTGTACGAGACAAAGATGTATATACATTATACCTTAATTTATGTTTTGTTGGCATGATGTGTCCTGATGTTAGGTGTTCTGATTGCTACATTGTCCTATAGTCTAGACATGCACACACATACACTTGCAAATAGACCCACTGAAGGCCTGTACAGCAACTTTCATTCTTTATACCATCACTCTTTTAATATTTTGAACACTTGGCTAACAGTGTTGTTGATCTACCGTGTCGTATTTCCATCAACTGTGTGTCTGCAGGGCCACTATAGAAAACTGAGGAAACTCGTGGAAGAAGCCACTGAGCTCTATCAAAGAGTAGCTCATCCCATGCCCCCCAGGGGACCCACCGAGGACGAAATTTCACCCACTACCAACGATCCCCTACTCTCGGGGTCTGGTAGTGACAATAGTGAGGAGGAAGGTCCCATTCCGGAACCAAAGACTGGGAATGGGAATCAGAAAACAACAACAGATGCTTTGTGGGATAAATACCTTCCTAAGAAGAGTGTTCCAACTGACCCACCCATCTATACAATATCACAACATGTCAACAGTGATGTCACTGGTATTTCAACAGCAATAGAGGATGACATCGTTGGCTCTAAACAGGTAGAGAGTACATACGACAGTCAGTTGTCAACAATATCCGTTGAGGAGTCGGGAACCGCCGGGACCACTAGTTCGCTGGTGTTGGCTGGGGGACATGCTGGTGTTGTACCAGCCGATGGCTGTGTGTTTACCCCCAGCACAACTGTCTTTCAGTGGAACATTAATGCAGCCGAATTCATTCCTTCATGAGATGTTTTTCTAAAAAAGATGTTGCTGTTTACTGTTATTGCGCTTGCATGTTTGAGATCATGCATGCTCTCCTGCTTAGTTAGGCCTTGGGAGTTGGGACACTTTTCTACAGCCTTGCTTTATCTATTATTATGACGCTTTTCCATTGCAGTGGGAATCTCTGTTTTTACAGTGCTGTTTGGCATGATAATATTATATAATGTTTTATTCTTAGCTTTTCTTTGCCATTTCACCATAAACACAATATTAATTAGTAGTCAGAATGAGTTTGGGGGATTGTCGTCTTCCCAAAAAGTTTTTACTGATACGGTTTGATGTCGTGTTGCCATCCTGTGGGCAGTCTTCCATGGGAGTTAGTAGCTGGCATAGAATTCGATGTGCAGAGAAGTAACGGATCACTCTGAGTTGCTGCTTGTGGGGCGTGGATGTAAGATTCACACAGCGGATAGCACGAGACTCCGTTGCCTTGGCCTACATTAGCCTCGTCCGAAATGGTAGGCAGGTGGGCCTTAGTTTTGCACCCGTACGCAGCTAGTTCTGGATTTGAAAAGGACACCCTCCTTGTAGCCTGTTTTCCACTGGCCATTAGGGCAGACAACTCGCTCTTGGAGGTGGGAAAGTGGTGATGTATGGGATGAGTGTAGACCGCCAATCGTTTGGTGTGGGGTCTAGTGGGAATGGGAGAAGAATGGCCAATTGTGCTGCAGGTACTGCAGTGACTTGCTGGGGAGAGCTGACGGGCATGATGCAAGTTTGGGAGTTGGACAATTTCGGTGCTCCTTGTACTGTCTGTAGATTGCTGCCTGTTGGGGAAAAAATCCATAAGAGAGTGGTGTTAGCTCATCCATGTAACGTATACAGTAGCTATATACCTTGAGCCACGAAAATATAGGCGTAAGAGCAATCCCCACCCAAGTACACACAGTCCAATTATACCAAGAACTGCCGCTCCAGCGACGATTAACACTATCCCCGGAACGGTGACCTCGTCCAAGGCTGCAACAACACTTGTAGCTACATAAACACTCCCTTTGTGTAGTACTTACGACCGTCGCCGGAAGCGCTTGCAAACACAGAAGAAACCTGCAGCACAACCGCAAAAGCGGGTAGAACGGAGATTTCCATCGCCTCCCTTGGCAGAGCAGTGAGCTTGGTTGAACAGTCGTCGGACGTCGGGGCTCGCTCACTGGTGCAGGTCCAGGTATGCACGCTGGGGTTGTCCCAGGGAAAAAACCCACCGCGGTTTGTGGCTCTCGCCATTGTCCGCCGCAGTTCACTACTCAGTTGTTTTAGGCTCGGTTTTATTAGGAGCGAGAGACCCAGTGCGCAGCTGACGGTCCCCAGATGTTCAGCCACGCCTTCCTTGAGCTGCTGCGCATGCCAGCCCCACTCTCGAGCTGCAGCCAGCTAATATTCATTGCTGACGCCCCACGGGAGCAATTCTCACTGGCTAAGGCGAGGGCGTCTCGAGAGTGAGATTGGATCTTCCCAGCACCGACTGAGTATGCCGGCCCATTACTACACGTCGAGGTTTCTTCTAGCTGCCGGAGACGGGGAGAGCGGGTCTGGAGTCGATTCTTCCATTGCAGAAGGTAATCCAGCAGTTCTTGCGTGCGGCTGCATGGCTTCAACCGCATGCTGCTTTGATCTCTCTGTTGCTTGCTGAGCAACGTGGGTGTAGCTAGCTAACTAAAGCTGAGCCGTGCGGGTTTGCTAGCCGTTTCTGGCGAAGGCTTAGCGTTGGACACTTCCACTTCATAATGCTTACACTATAATCCCACAGGAGATGAGGAGAATGAATACTGGTTCCCTGCACTTGCCTACAAAGTCTATTACCCCATCATATGGGGACTGATACTAGTTGCAGCCATCTTGCTAATGTGTGCCTGCATGGGGTGGACCCATTGCTGTACTGTCCGCTGTAGAAAGTAAGGACCTCTATAATAATACACATGTGTGACTTTTTGGTTGCGTATAAACATCGAACTTGTTGCTATGTGCCTACACAAATTGTTATCATTGACTTGCATGCCTGACACAATGATCCACTACTATTTTATATGGCCGTCTATCGTATGTGTAGTTGGTATTGCAGATTTTATCGCCTACAATATATGTTATATATGCACTTACATAGATATTATACACTGAGTAGAAACCTAGCTGTGTTTGCCAAATTGCCAATGTTGCCAGATAACATAAATATAATTATATGTACGAGGTAGAAATGCAAAGGCACAACAAACAAGTCAACTATATACACCCAGGACAGCTCTTTTTTCCAAGGAAATATATAATTATGTCAGCTATATATAAGAGTCAGTGTTATACCTCAACATTCATCACATTTCTAGTATATAGGGTTTACAAGCCAACTGAAAAGCCTGTATTTTCTGCTAATGAGTGGAAATGTATGCGAGGCAGTTATGTTATTGTATAGGTCTCGGAAGGGGAAGATGGATGTCAGGCAGTTGGAAGAACAAGGTGGGATTATAGGAGGAGAACATAGACAGAGTGGAGAGACTGCGATGGTCCAGAATGGGGCCCTACAGAAACCAGGTGTGTCTGGAGGAGAGGGAGTGAGACTGGATTTGGAATTGACTGAACTAAGCGGAGAAGAGATAGAGAGAAGAGAGAGTGGATTGATGCAGGAAAGAGCCGCTTCGGTTGAAGGACTGGGGGACGGCGAGACCACGGGGCAAATGGAGCAACAGACAACAAGAGATGGACTCACCACCGATCCAGTAGGACCAGGAGAAGGAGATACACTGCATGCTACAGATACTGAGCCGGCTGTAGCTGTCCACAGGGAACCAGAGGCAGAAGCAAGCAAAAAAGAAATGAAGAGTGAGCAGCATGTTTGTACTGCAGAGGTCCATGACGTAGAAGAATTGGATAAAGCAATAGCTAATTCCAGCAAGCGTGTGAAGGCCAGCCCGCCTCCACCGTTAGATATACATCCCACAGCAGACAATGAACAGGGAGAGCATGAAGATCATCCATCTTCTGCTGAGAATCAACCGACTTCTGGTGCATCGTATGCCTCCAACAGTCTTCCCAATGCCTTTGCTGCCACTGGAAAATTGGCAGTATCTGCACCAGCCTCAGCCACTATGGGAAGAGTCCAACACACATACCCACCCAACGAAGACGCCCAGCCCAACGACACTCAACCTCAGCCCAACACACAACACGGTTACCTTGCTGCGGTGGACATTTTACCACCATCGAAACCTCGATCCAAAAAGCAAGGTCCCTCTCCTGACCGACGTCATTCTACCGAGCAACAACCGTCTCTCTATGGTGGTTCTGCAAGACAGAAGAAAGGTGCTGTTGGTCGACCTGTATCACTAGACCAAGAGTTGATCCAAAAGACAGATGGGGACAATCGGCGCTACTCTGCAGACCAAGCACCGATCATTCTCCATGCCCGCTGGTCTCGAGATTCGACGGCTGGCAATCAGAATTCAGGGGAGCAAGAGACGGCTCCCGACAGCACGAGCTCTCTTGTCCAGAGCAGGAAACTGTTCACAGAGACTCGAGGACACAGCCAAACACTGGAGAAGACCGAGCAAACTGACGTATGATCTGTTATATTTACTGGAGCTGACCCTAGCATTACGTGACTTTACCCATAATGATCATGATTTGTGTCTTGATGTATTATTATACACTTATCAGGAATTTTTTAAAGGTAGCATATTGATCTCCAGTTTACACTGACTGCGCGTGCGCACTTTTGGGCAGTTAACGCGCATGCGCAACAGCAAACCAACGGTAGGTGTGGTTCCAGATGACCTTTGGGATGCTGGCGTCGTGAATACAGTAGCAGAGGGCGGCCATGGAGCAGACTGCGAGGGTGCTGTCGCAGCTGGGCAGCAAGGACCAGCCGAGCAAAGAGTTCCAGAGCCTCGTCCGCCAGATTGGGGAAGCCAAGACGAAACACGTGAGTCACAATGTATCCGTGAAACCTCTGAATATTTGGACATCTTGGGCGAGTCATACGTCTACCGTGAAACCCTCTGAATATTGGGACGTCTTGGGAGTATGGGAAGTGTCCTTTATTCAGAGGCCTCCCTTGTTCGGAGATAATATAATGCACAGCTGTGTTAGTGTGGATCTGATGCACCAGTATCGATCAGAGAGTCTTAACAGTTTTGCATTTTTAAAAAGAACATGAGTTGAAGATAAGCCAAACCAACCATCCATAATAGTTTGACTATAGCTGGAGTATGGAACAGTAGCATTCACTTTGAGTTAGCCATTTACATACTGCACCACGCCCCCCTTCAACTGAGAACGCGAGTGGAAGAAAAAGCCAAACCAACCATCCATAATAGTTTGACTATATTTGGAGTATGAGCATTCACTCACTAGTCAAAGAGTTTTCACATGTACCATGAATTGACTGTGTGTTGGGTATATATGTGTTACAGGAGGAAGATAGAATAATAAAGAAAGAAGCAGCTTTACTCAAGGACAAAGTTGGTGGGAGAGACGTGACAAAGGTGATGCTTGTGTTGAACAGTATCGGTGGTGTCACTACGTGTTTTGTGGTGTCACGCAGCGTCAAATGCGTGAGTACCTGATCCGACTGATCTACTGTGAGATGCTCGGGGTGGAGTGCTCCTGGGGCTACATTCATGCGGTCAAGTTCACACAGACTGGCTCCACTCTGGACAAGAGAATAGGTTTCTGTTTCAATATGTACTTCTTTCCCTTCTTCCTTCTGTTTCTCCTTCCCTCTCTCCCCCTCCTTCCCTCTCTACCTTCTCTTTCCTTGTTCTCCTTCCCCTTCCTCCTCTCTTTCTCCCTCCTTACTTCTATCTTGTTTTTATTACCAAACTTCACATGCTACTATGATTGCTTTGGATGCCATGGGTATCTCCTTAAATAAGCAGAAATTGATGTACGTATAACATATTAACGCCTAGTATTATAACCCCCATATAAATTCTTATGGACTTATGGAGGCTCTGGACACATTTTGTCCGTGGCTGGTTAAGTGTTAACCCCATCCTCACTGTATTCCAGGTTACCTGGCAGCCTCCCTATTCCTCCACGAAGGCCACGAACTAAACGTTCTTCTTGTGGCTACACTTCAAAAGGTATATATACAATGAACAACACACACGTCTCAACCCACCACTAGAACTATTTCCCCAAAGGGTTCTGATTGCAAGTCTGTTTATGCAAGGCTTACTGTAAACAAGGAGAGTGTAGGCATTTCAAAGATAAAGTGTACATATAAAAAATATATTATGTGATGCATATATATGTACAGTAGCATTTGAATTACATAATTTTTCCATGTTCGTGGGTATTTCGCAGCATCTCTGTTGCATCTAGGGTATAATATGTAGCAAATACTGTTGGGACCTCCACTCCGCTCCCATCACAACTGCCGTACTATAAATTATGCCTCCAAAGTATGTAACCTGTTGTCAATGCGAGAGAGTGTTTTTTTCGCATTTATGTATATTATATGGCCACTAAAACTAACTGTGAAAGCTATAGTATTGTTAGAGTACTACATACATATGTATGTGTCAACAACATATGTAGAAAATAGGGTGACTTCTGGTTTTTCTATTCTCTGTGGCTAGTATGCTATAAATAGACTTTTCATGTGATGCCGAGAGAAAAAAGATGTAGAGCTCTGGATATGAATGTGTCAACAACGAGGTAGAAAGGCAAGGCAAAGTAGACAAGTCAACTACACCCATATATGTACCCAGTAGCACTGATGGTGTGTATGCTTTGCTGATGAGGCCAGAAACAGCTGTCCAGAGCTCCCATCTTTTTCTCTTGGCATCACATAGTCTATTGTTACATATGTATGTATGTATGGCTGTTTTATGTGAGTGTGTATTGTGTGCTGTAGGATCTAAAGAGCAGCAACATGCTGGAGGTGTCCATGGCTCTGGTCTCCATCTGTAAGCTGGTGGGGGCAGACATGATCCCTCCTCTCCTTCCTCTCGTACAGGACAAACTACTGCATCCCAAGTGAGGGACTGACATAATGTGTAATAATATGTACTACTGCTATTTTGGTGAGCGAACACAAGTTAACTCATTGAGTATTGAACTAGTCTATATATGAAAACTGATCAGCTCACACTTTCACATGTAGAAAGATGAGAGAGAGAGAGAGAGAGAGAGAGAAAGAAGAGGGGGGCCTTGTAAGGGGCCTTCATCAAACACAGCACATTCACACAGACCAAAGCTCTATAACATAGTGCATGATGTAACTAGTTAGTGCGTGTTGTACATTCTCTCCCTCCTTCCCTCCCTATCTCCCCATCTCCCCCAGACAGCTAGTCAGGAAGAAGGCGGTCATGGCGATGCACCGATTTCTCCTCCTCTCCCCAGACTCCATCTCCCACCTCGAGGACGACTTCCGGCGTTCCCTTAGCGACCAGGACCCTGGGGTCATGGAGGCCGCTCTCATTCTCTTCCACGACCTCATCAAGGTATCGTTTGGACAGGGGCTGACCCTTTTCCCTCCTGGTTTTTCTAGCTATGGGTTCTAACCTCCTATTTAAGAACACCCCTGAAAGAAACGCCTCTCCCATAGGGACATTTCTTCCTGTTCCATTGGTGTCCGTCCATATTTTTAGCACATTATTAATTTGTTACAGGGAGTACAACTGAAGTAGTAATTATTTTTTATTTCCTCAATCTTGTCGACACAGAATGGTCCAATTAAGTACAAAGACCTGACAGAAAGTTTTGCAATGATACTGACGCAGGTATATACACGTAATATTGTCAATATATAGCAGTATGTGTAGATTGTAGGTACGTAGGTATTGTACAAATCATCAGTGGGCAGTATAGAAGTGGACAAATAGAAAAAAGTGGGAAATTGGGAAAAGACTGCAGAGTGCCGTGGGTTCGAATCCCCCACCCAGGGCAGCTCTTCTTGAAAAGAAAAAGCTGTCCTGGGTGTTGTAGTTGACTTGTTTGCCTTGCCTTGCCTTTCTACCTGGTTACCAAGTTGTTGAGATGTGTGTGTGTTTGCTCCTTCCTGTAAAATTTTGTCCGATGGCTTCAAAAATCAACGCATGTGAAAACTACGAGGTAGAAAGGCAAAGGCACAACAAACAAGTCAACTACACCCAGGAGAGCTCTTTTTTCCAAGGAAAAAAGAAGAGCTGCCCTTGAGATTCGAACCCACGACACTCTGCACTCTATGTACTGTACTTCTGGATGTGGTACATACATACCATTACAGTAGTACACATACTTACGCAGCATGATAATTTGTAAGTTTAGTTACGGTAACTGAGTTTCTAATTGATAGGTGATTGATAGAAAACTCCCCGAGGAATTCAATTACCACGGTGTTCCGGCGCCATGGATGCAGATGAGGTTGCTACGGATACTGGCACTTCTCGGAGCAGACGATTTGAGGTATGTAAGCTCTAAGATAATATTGTCAGTCACTCGCTAATATAGTCATCTGAATTTCAATGGTAAAGAATCACATACACTGTGTGTGCATGATAGTGTTCTAAAAATCCCCCGATGGTATTGCATTGTTTAGTGTTTGAATACTTTAAGTATTGTAGAACTTTGATGGTACTTGTTATCCTGCGTAATACGCACACATCCAAGATTTTCACATTGTGTTTTTATGCTGTGAGCCGGTTTTTTTGCAATGTGTTAATTGTACTGTATGTGTGTGTGTCACAATAGGACAAGTGAGAAGATATATCCTGTAGTGGAGAGGGTCATCGGGTCAGCCGAGTGTAACTCTGACATTGGACAAGGTTACCTCTTCCTTCCTCACTTTCTCTCTCTCTCTCTCTCTCTCTCTCTCTCATATCACTAGCACTCATTCTGAATGTGTTGTGGTTACTTCTGAGCTCCTCCCCTTTTCCTATTGTGTATATATGACCCCCTTCTCTCTTTCCTTCCTCTCTCTCTCTTTCACCGCTTTCTCCTATTCCTGTACACTCTTTCTTAACCCCTTCTGTTTCCCTTGTTCCTACTTTTTCTCTCCCTCCCCTCTTCTCCCTTCCCCCTCCCCCCTTCCTCCTTACTTCCTTACTCCCTCTCCAGCCATATCCTACGAGTGCATTAAAACGGTTGCCACGATCTACCCTAACAACTCCGTGGTTTCCACGACAGCCAAATGTCTGTCTCGTTTCGTCACGTCGACCAACAACGACTGGCGATACCTTGGCATCAACGGCCTAGCTTCACTAGTACAGGTAATGTACTTGCATAAGAAATGTTGTCATTATATACAGTCTCATTTCATTGTGTACATTGTTATGCTGCTGGATAATGTACTAAAGTACGTTTGCACTGAGAATGCATGCGGAAGTGTAGATAATGAGGAGGGCGGTACTACTCTCGTCGTATGTAAAGTATGCCGTAGAAATGTATGGGATTATGCATAACGTGCGCAGCGAAAAAAACTACGCGGCGGATTGGAACGAGGTAAGCGCTGAATGAACCGGAGTGTGAAGCGCTACATTTTGATACCAAGCGTGGCTGCATACAGTACTGGAATCGGAAGTTATTCTAGATTTTCAAGATGCATTCTCAATGCGAACATACTTCAGTATAATATTGTGTATAACGATGTATGTAGGTGAATCCAAAGTACGCCCAGGAGCATCAGATGGTGGTGATAGACTGTCTCGATGATCCCGACGACACTCTCAGGAGAAAGGTTATGATGTCACCTCTTTATCTGTTGTCCCGGGTTGGGAATGTGTCAGTATTTATAAGGATAGAACTAAACACTAGGGCTCAGTGCAAGAATGCCAATTTTCAGTAACAATTTCTAAATTTAGCCCTTGTGTACTGACACATTCCCTTTAATAAGAACTGAGATGTGCTTAATGCCTCTGCCTCTTGAAAGTCAATTCTATGCTTTGCTCACATGCAACATCTCTACAAAGTGAAATTTTATGCTTACTGTGCTTGCTCACATGTAATGTATGTACCTCTTGAAAATTTGAGTGAATGGGTATTGTGGCATAATCCTAGAAAACGTGTGTCATACACAAGTGCTACTGCACTAACGTAGCACGTAATGTTATCTCTCTCCCCACAGACCCTGGATCTGCTGTACAAGATGACCAACCCACTCAACGTGGTGGTCATCACCGAGAAATTGATAGGGTACCTCCGCCAGACGAGGGACGAGTATATCCGTGCCGACCTGGTCTCCAAGGTTACGCAGCTGGCCGAGCGGTTTGCCCCTGACAACATCTGGTTCATTCAGACCATGAACGCCATATTTGAACTTGGTGAGATAGAGGGAGAGAGAGAGGGAGGGAGAAAAGAGGGAGGGAGAGAGAAAGGAGTGAGAAGGGAGTGAAATGCATTAGTGAAATGTTTTTGTGAGTTTTTAAAGTATAGTTGAAAAATGGAAACTTAATTGCATTCTCACGCTTGGTCTTATATTAATCTTTTGTAAAATTCTTAATTTAGCCTTTACTTGTTGCCACATGCGATTGATCGCGAAAGTATATAATATTGCTGCAAATTTTTGTTTTGTGGTGTATATATACCTTGCTGCTGCTATGTTTATACATTTCACCCAAGGTGGTAACCTGGTGCGTCGCGAGGTGGCGCACAATCTGATGAGGCTGATTGCGGAAGGGACCGATGACGAGAGAACTGACGTGGAACTGCGCCAAGATGCCGTCTCCAACTACATCGAGCTGCTCGACAAACCTAACCTCCCCGATATACTCATCAAGATCATCTGCTGGGTATATACGAAATATGGCTGCCATAGCACTAGGGCCATCCACCACCCACCCAGAGTAATAGGCAGAACTATTAACGAACGAAAAATGCCTGTTAGACTAGATAATAAAATAGTAGTAAACGTTGAAATTACTGAGCCCTTACCAACAAACCCAGGTGGTCGGTGAATATTCCTATGTCCTGGAAGACACGGACACAGAGGAGATCCTTGAGAAGATAACGCGTCTCCTGATGAGAACGTTTGAAGACAAGACGACTACTAACTGGGTCGTCAGTAGTGTCACGAAGCTGGTGGCCAGGCTGGGTAGCATGCCCGACAATGTTCAGAGTCAGGTGGCTGTCTACCTCGCCTCAACTGACACCGACGTTCAACAGGTAGGTAATATGTTCATTGATTTAACTACTGGTAGAGTAATTGTGTCTCTTCTATGCTATAACTATAAATCCTGGGTGTGCATAGTTGACTTGTTTGTTGTGCCTTTGCCTTTCTACCTGGTAGTTCACACATCCATGCTTACCAAAGAACATTCATACCATGTTATCCACATATCCATAAAAAAATAAGTTCATCTGCCTAATACATGGCACTCAGTTAAATACGTAGCAACTGTAGAATTCTAGCGTCTGCTAAGAGTCATAAAATTGCCTAGAACCGACTTTCACTATACGCATGCTCGGTACAATGAATAGGTATAGTGTCAGTGTGCATGCTCAGAATGAGTTATATATAGTGTGAAGTGAATGAAAGAGTCAATAGATGAGTGGGAATGACAGTCTGAGTTTATTACACCGCTCCCCCCAGAATAGGTTTGTCCTCGCGAACTTGCAAATTTACTTTCTCACCTCCTTCTCGTCCACAGCGTTGCAACGAGCTATTGGAACTCTCTCAGAACCTGTCCATGATGCAGACGGTTCTCCCGCTGGACTCGGCCTGCGAAGATCTCGAAGTCGATTCCTCTCTCTCCTTCCTCGACGACTTTGTCACACAGAGCCTGGCCCAGGGAGCTTCCAGATACAAACCTCCCCACCTCAGACCTGCTGTGCTACAGAGGAATCAAGGTCTGTGTCCCATGCTGCTATTGCAAGTATGACCCTGTCCTTTGTAGTGCATGAAGAGAACTTTCTAGAACATTTATAAGTAGCTAACCACGCAGATCAGACAGAGTACATTGTGAAGTATGTACACGTATGTAGGTAACTATTAAGCTGATAATATGTGTAATATAATGGGCTTTGTTCTGATCTCACGATCGTGTGTGGAACAAAAGCTGCATGTCCTCGAACTCCACGAGCACTACTCCTGTATAATTGTGTGTGCTACTAACGATTTCCACAGCTCCTCAGGCAAAGGAGATACGATTCGAGGAGTACCCCATGCCGGCCCCTCCCTCTTTCCACCGCCCTGCCCCCCTCCCCTCCTCCCCCTCCCCATCTCCCCGAGTTCCCCGGAGGCCCAGCGAGGACTCTCCCCTCTCCTCCCCCACCTCCGCTCGCAGCCAGATCGCCCACTCCGTGACCACGGCTCCTTCTGGAAGTCTCCAATACGCTCCCAGTGAACTGTAAGAAGAGATTGACATGTCTCAACAACTTGGTAGCGAGGTAGAAAGGCAAGCCAAGGCAAATAAGTCAACTACACCCAGGACAGCTCTTTCTCAAAGAGCTGCCCTGGGTGGGATTTGAACCCACGACACTCTGCAGTCTAGGCGAGTGCTCTACCAACTGAGGCTCTACCAACTGAGCTACCAGGGTAACTCAGCTGGTAGGGGTTCGAATCTTCAACACAGAGGCACACCTCAGACCACTGTACATACATACATACTGTACCTATTTGACACTTTCACGTACTGAAACTTGTTTCAAGTACGTATGTATAATAAAACTGCTTAAAGCTGAAAGTTTGCACTCAAATTTGCAGAAAAAGCGTTGTATTTGTGTATTGTTCTTGTAAGCAGCCCCCGTCTCTAAGGATACGGATACCTGGACCCTTCCTTTCCCCAAGAACAAGACCTCAATTAGTAATACAATATTAATTTCACGCATAATAATTTACGTATGTAGTTGATTGTGTATAGCAAAGCTTGGTTTCTAATTGATGCACAGGTCCACTTCGGGTATTGCCGTCAAAACGCAGCGTGTCTGGGGCAACAAGGGTTACGTGAAAGAGGTTCCTTCTGTTCCCGTGGCAACACCACCAATTGCCACGACAACCACGTCTCCCCAGCAACCGGTGACGGTGGCGACGAGGGAGGGTGAGGAGGGGGAGGAGGAGGGAGGGAGTGAGAGGAGTGAAAGAAGTGGGGAATCTCCTTCAAAACCCATCACTGCTGTAAGTTTACATCCCATACACATCCGCATCTTTTTTCTCTTTGCATCACAACATGATGTAATACCTATATATTGGTAAAGGGGACTTGGCTTTGTTACATGGTGTGTACGTATATATGTAAACTCATGAAGTAATATCTTGCTGTATATTACAGTCAAGTCTCTCAGGAAGTAAAAGACAGCAAGCTATTACTTCCTGAGAGACTTGACTGTAATAGACAGCAAGCTATTACTTCCTGAGTTTACGCTTATTTACAGTTGTCTAGGAGCAGGCTAGTTGTTGTTAACTTCCTTGTTCTACAAGGTGTGTTCATGCCACACACCGACGGGAGTTTTCGTGTGGGTTTATCACATTGTGTCGGTTCTCAAGGCTGGGCCTCTGGTGTCTTTCCCATCAATGCTTGCAAACTGTATGCAGTGTGAAAACTACGAGGTAGAAAGGCAAAGGCACAACAGACAAATCAACTACACCTAAGACAGCTATTTTTTTCCAAGTGTGGGATTCGAACCCACGACACTCTGCAGTCTAGGCGAGCGCTCTACCAACTGAGCTACCAGGGCAACTCAGCTGGTAGGGGTTCGAATCTACAACACAACACAACACAACACAACACAAGGCAAACCTCAAACCAGTGAGAAACGGACCCTCAGTAGTGGAACACCGTCCCAAAAGCTGAAGTTCCCCAGCAAACGAATATTCTTTAACCTCTGAGGTAAAGATCACAGCTCCACTTATGTATTCACGAAATGTGAATTATACAAGATTTAGAAGACGCGAAATTTAGCTTGAGTTAGCTCTATCGCATTTAAAATATTTTTTATCGCTTTCGACATTCCGTTCCGTACCTGCAGCCCAGTCCGGTGGTGGCCAGTATTGTTCAGCCCTCGGCCGAGGAGGTGAGAAAGAGACAACTGGCCAGCCAGCTGTTTGGAGGCGGTGGAACCCTCTCGGGGCCGGCCAGGGCCCCCCGACAGAAACGGAGGGGGGAGACCCCCGGGAAAATTGATTCCAGGCCCCCACGGAGGTCGGTGGGTCGAAATGAGGTGAAAAGCGAAGATGCATCAACTGATCTTCTTTTGGATTTGCAAGTGAGAATTTTGCTACAATCTAAGTGCACATTATGTATATATATACATGTAAACAAATGCGGTTGAGTAAATAAAATGTGTACTCACGTGTCCCGAATGGCTAAATTCCTTTATTGTGGCGATACGGATTAAGTTTTTGTGCATGTTAAAACCACGGCCGTATGTAAAATTGTGTGTACCCTGATGCACTCGTGCAGGATTTGGATTTCTCCCAAACCACACCCCCCAAACAAGACCTCTACCATCCTCCCCACGCAGTGGAAGTCAAGGAGATGAACTTTGACCCCCTGATACCGGTGTCCAGTGGTGGTAGCGCCGGTGGGGGAGGGGGGCTGTTGGGGGGCATGGAAATTCGCCAACACCAGAATAAATCCCCAACCTTCCAGGGGGAAATTAGCACACCCCCCACAATTCCACCAACTAACTCAACTAGGTATATATAATCTGTGCTGAAGTTGAAGTCTGACATTTGTAAGTATTGAACGTGTGAAATGGGAAACCTGTACACTTTTCACGTCTTGGAAGTGAATGTGAATTTCTGCTGTGTTCATGTATTACATAATAGCAATCTGAAACTTTTTGTTGCATTGAAAGTCCACATCTTTTCTTGCAGTGCTGATTTACTCGGACTTAGTTTTGACGACATGGTTACCGTGCCAACCGACAAACAGCAACCCCAGCCCCAATTGGAGCCCACCATGGCAGTAATGGCCCCACATATCTCGTCCGACATATCCCTATTAGAGCCCACCCCCTCGACCACGGTTCCGGAAGTTTCCGAACCCAAGGGGTCGCTGGCTCTAAATTTGCTGGAAACCCCACTGACCTCTCTAAAAGTTCCTGATGAATATTCCCAACTACCCCCTGTGGCTGGCTGGACAAACAAGGTGAGCTGTCTCGACCATGACATCATTGTGATGTCATACGTCTCAGAGGTTCTAATGCAATGCATGGTGTTATAGGGGGTTGTGTGTTTTTTGCATCTACATGTTGAATAGTGTAAGAGTAGTGTAAGAGCTATTGCGCAGTTAGAGACCGAGTTTAGAACTAGAGACAGAAAGTCCAGGTGTCACATGTTGAATAATCACTTTCACTTTCAAAACTGGTGATTTCTGACCAAATGCCACAGGATGTGTGCCAGGATGCAAGTCTGAGACTGACAGTGACCAAACTGGTCAGTCCAGATCAACTGGTTGTGGTCCTGTTCCTCACCAACCAGAAACAGGCTTCCCTCAGTGACGTGACACTCTCACTCAAACCATCCTCCAACCTCACGGTGAGCCCTACAGGAGGCATACATATGTAGCAGGGGGGAGGGTGGAATGGTGGTACTCGCTGCCATAAACCTTTCACATTTCCTACTAACAAAACTCATGGGGACATAATTATTTGTATGATGTGCTGTAAACCCCACTTTTGGCTGCCCTAAAACTCACTACTCAATGCAGCGCTAGCTATAGTCATACAGACACAGAATATTTTGACTGTTTTGACTAGTAATTACGATTACGTGTGTTTTTAAATCGCTCAAAGTTCAAGTAAATTTAGGGCAGTTTTTTGCACACAGGCCAAGGCAAGCAGTGGGGTTACTGATCTCTCCTTCAAAACCAGTTTGACTGGTTTTGCGACCGGTGTCCACGTGGTCACACTGGTTCCCAGCAGCCCCGCCCCTAGGATGAGTCTCCAGGGTCAGGTCGCCTATAGCGACGCCATGGCAACAAACAAGAGGCTCTTCTTTGATGCTAGTCTCCTGGTCTCCGATTTCATCAGGTTATCTGCACATAATGTGGACCCATCTCCATTGAGGACACTTGTTTCAATCCAGAGTTGTATCATTCAGTAAAGGGTTGTTTCTTCATATAAAAGACAATTTTCATGGTACAAACATGTCCTTTATTCTGAGATCTACTTGAACCACCCAAAAAAGGGAAACATGATATACATGTACGTCCTTGTGGAGATATCCTGTGTTCAGAGGGCACCAGAACATTTAGAGCTGGATCAAAAAATAAGGGTAAAAAAGGGGAACATGAAACATATCCTTGTGGAGGTGTACTGTATTCAGAGGTTGAATAATGCACAGGATGTACTAGAAATGTCCATTACTTCCACAGTTTATTGAGGAATCTTAGCTCCCAGATCTTTTTCACACACACACACATGTGGCAAATATTAACAGTATCCCATAGGTGTGTTGAGACTAGCTCATGCATGCATGGATTGAGGTTTGCCTTTGTGTTGTATTCCTTTGTAGATTCAAACCCCTACCAGCTGAGTTGCCCTCAGTTGACTTACTTGTTCCACTATTAACCCTTCTGCAGACCACTGGGGCTATCAACCCAGGAGTACGGGAAGAAGTGGCCGGGACTGTCCAACGAGAGAACTCTGAACATCCAGTCCTCTCCCAACACCAAGACAGTCGCCCAGTTCATGGACACACTCCGCTCCAGACTTAGTCTCCATCCCATTCAGATCATCGGTATGAGACACACCATGGGCCTGTAGCTACGTACAAATAACTACACTGCACTCCATGAGCTGAATCGATAAGGGACATGATTTCTCTTAATATATACACATTTGCAAGAGTACCAACAATTGTTGGATAAAAAAGGCTTGTGACCTTAGGGGCCATGGCTTCAGCTTGCTGCCTATTAATATTTGAGCTAATGTCGATACTATTGCTCACATGACAGTGTAAATCTTTTAAAAAAATCTTTTCACTACAGTCTATTATCAATAGTACAATATCGTGTACTGTATGTGTACTTTTGCACATGTTGAAAATCTCTAAGCCGCTGTTGTGTTTGTATTGCAACACTCCCTTATCTGGACTTCATTGTATCATCGAAGGCTAGGGGTAAGTCCCGGGGACTGTTTACTGACATTTGAGCCGATACGAAATAGCGCTGACTGCATTTTTCATTGTCGTGGTCTTATCACTTATTCCAGGAATTCTGTGCGGAATGCTCCGTAGTTTTGTTAGTCTGTCCCTACTCTAGCTGTCTTTCTTTCCCTCCCCTTCCTTGGTCTCTTTCACTCCCTTCCTTCTCTCTCTCTCTTTCCTTCCCCATTTCTCACCTGCACTACACCTGCACATTTTTTTCTCCTTTCTGCTTTTTCCTCCCTTACTTTTCGCCTTTCCCCCTCCCCTCTCTATTTTCCCCCTCCACCCTCTCTCCTAACTCCCTCCATCTCTTCCTCTGTCAGGCCAAGAAGGAATAGCAGCCGGAACGTTCCTCCCCAAAATACCGTGTCTCGTCCACGGTAAAGTTACCTCTGCGAACCTTGACCTCCGAGTGCGAACCCCAAGTAGTCTTCTTACTGACTCGTTAGCAAAACTGGCAGAACAGGTTTTTAAATGAATAAATTTCGAATAATACAATGCTATAGGGATATACAATGAAATATTGAAAAGCAAAGGACAAATCATACAACTGTAGCGAACGGCATCTGGCGCTCCAGCCGGCGCAATTCCTCCGCAGCAGCTTTCCGCTGTCTCGACCGGCGGAGCTTCACTCTTGACAGAAATCTTATGCCGAATGCTAATTCTAACTCTTTATACACACCCAATTTATAGTCACGGCACTATGTGTCGTTCTACCTAATTACAGCAATGGTATGTGAACATGGTCAGTGAGGCTACCCCATTGTGTATAAACACAGACAAGAAGTCTAACGGGACTTGTACAGTTGTGGCCGCCGAGTCCAGGTGTCACACAACAATTTATTCACATAGCTGCCCAACAGTGCATCACTTTTGCATTACGTATGTAGCTATGCACTTACTCTATACAACCAGTTTTCGTAGTGTATTGTAATAACATAGCATACAGTGTACATAAACTTTGTAGCTAAGCAGTACAATAGCAATATGTTGGATACACTGTATTATGTATCATCCGGAAGAAAAGGATTATGTTTATGTATCGCAGTGTATCGATGTAAAAGCACACACAAAACTAGCTAGCCGTGAGGTGGCAAATCAACTAGCTACTACTGGGTCATAGTTGCAATGGTGTAGTTTAATCATCAGTCTCCTTGCCTTCAAGTGTAAGACTCTGCCTGTTTTTGAGACTATTGTAGTAGCCACCTTGTACAAGAGGGCTTTGGTCCCCAGGAGTCGTTTCTTGGTAATCTTTCGAGGTTCTTTTCACCTCTGGTGCAGCGGAACGCGGGCGGTGTGCTAACTGATCTTTGGCAGCCGGCTTAGTTTTGATGCGGTCTGAGAATCGATGGTCTTTCGGGGGTACTGGTTTAGTCTTCACTCTTCTCACGCTCTGTGGTTCGGTGTTCTTAGGACTGGTTCGTTCGGGTAATGTGGCTGATTTGGGCGACACGGCCGTTTTTCCAGCAGCATGCATCGTTTCACTAGGGAGAGTGCCCGAAGTATACGTTTCACCTGGTGGTAGGATGGATAAGGGGGCTGGTTTAAAAGCCTTGGATTTACTGCCAGACACTTTGGTTTGCTGGGGACTGCAGGTGTCGCTGTGATCAATTTGCCCTACAGTACTGTCTCTGTGTACATCTGCAGCGACTGTAGTCTCACTCACTGTTGCCCCACCATCAGCCATCTCGCCTGTATCTTTTACCTCTGGCACCGGCCCAGTACCCGGATGCCCCTCGTGTAACAATGCTGGCCCTCCCGAATTGCTTGGTCTTTGCGAATTCACACCTGCAAGCGCCCTGCTTGGCTGTTCCTCTATTTCTCTCTCCACTGCACCACTGGCCCCTTTGCGATTTTGCTCAACAGTTCTCCCTCCTTCGTTCTCCGGTGTAGCATGCAGTTCAGCCTCAACCATTTCCATTCCATCTGTGTTTCCCCCTGCTCTCTCCAGCGGCTCTGGTCTGTGTCCATTCAGTACAGCCCCATTTTCAAGTGTTGTTTTCTCTCTGTCTTCTCTTGGTAAGATTGCACTTTCTAACTGGCATACTTCTGTGTCTTTCTTCTTACGGCTATATATTATACCAATGTATAAATGCATCACATAACATGCGGTAACTTGCAGCAGAAATTACTAGATATAGAATAGCCGCGACAACATGTTGCTAGAGACAAAAAAAAATAGGTAACTTGCTATACATGGGCAACTTTTGTATATTTCTAGCAAAAAATGCCTTGCTGGTACAGCGGAGCGTTTCTAAAACTGTATATCAGGTCATTTTGCAAGGCATGCACGTTTATTCTGTGGCACACAGATACAGTTTACACAATCATCAAACTATAGTCCAAAGAGTTAGAGCACAAGAACTTGGCATGCACATGCATTGACAAAAGCTGTATTATAGATATAGAGGTCCTTACTTTCTACAGCGGACAGTACAGCAGTGGGTCCACCCCATGCAGGCACACATTAGCAAGATGGCTGCAACTAGTATCAGTCCCCATATGATGGGGTAATAGACTTTGTAGGCAAGTGCAGGGAACCAGTATTCATTCCCCTCATCTCCTGTGGGACAGAACGACTTTTTTAATTTTATAGCTGGCTAAATGTATATAAGTTCTTGCAAGCCAGCAGACCCTCGCGTTAGTGTCTGGCTTGCTAGAATTGGCCTCAAGTTTAGTGAAAGACAGTAAAAATCGAGCAGAAGTACATATACCACCAAAGCATGATAACCTGCGAGTTAACGCGTCGTTGCGCATGCATGCAGAACAAACCTTCTGCAGCCGAGATGTCTAATTCTCCGGACCCGCTTCTCCCGCCTCCTATATCCAGACGAGGAAACCGCGCTGAGTAGTAATGAGCCATTTTAGCTGGAAACCCTGCAGGCATTGGAATAACGTTTTCGGGAGTAGTTGTATTGTGCGTAAGGCACTGTTAGCGCATGCGCCAACCGACGGTGATAGCGCCTGGCATGAGGATCGGGAACTCCGGTGTGTAGGAATGAGACTATTCGCGGGGGCTGAGGGCGTGTCCGCCAGGCCCGAAGAGTTGTTGACCTGCAGCGCCCCGGCTGTTGTGGACTGGTGGTTTTAGGTGTGCTATAACACTGACGTTCACGAATGACGGCCCCCAGCAAAATGTCCACGCTGGATGTGTGTAATGCTATTAGCCAACTTACCGTTGAAGAGACGAGGCAGCTAGTGTTCCAAATCGGTGTGCCACTGAGAGTCCTCGATAGTATTGCTGACGAGTATACGGGGGAGAATCGAAAACAGCACTTCGTGCAGAAGTGGCTGGACATGAACCTCGATGCTAGCTGGGATAAGCTTGTTGCAGGACTGAGAAAAATGAACATGAACACCTTGGCAGCTAGCGTTGAATCTGAGCAAATCTCAAGTTACCCCCTAGTTCTCGGTAGTGGATCTTCATTTCTCCTGCCAACCCCCTCTGTCTGTGCTACAGCCGAGCTCAGCACACCAGGCTACCTGGAGACTGCAACCCAAACTAGAATCTCAGCTCCTGTCATTCCCATCGCTCCAGTGACCGCAACCCCAGCTCCTGTCGGTCCCCTCGCTCCAGTGACTGCAACCTCAGCTCCTGTCGGTCCCCTCACTCCAGTGACTGCAACCCCAGCTCCTGTCGGTCCCCTCGCTCCAGTGACCGCAACCCCAGCTCCTGTTGGTCCCCTCGCTCCAGTTACTGACACCCCAGTTCCTGTTGCTCCAGTGACTGACACCCGAACTCCTGTCACTCCCCTCGCTCCATTGACTGCAACCCCAGCTCTTGTTCATCCCCTCGCTCCAGTGACTGCTCCTGTCAGTCCCCTCGCTCCAGTGACTGACACCCCAACTCCTGTCTGTCTCCTCGCTCCATTGACTGCTCCTGTCAGTCCCCTCGCTCCAGTGTCTGACACCCCAGCTCCTGTCTGTCTCCTCGCTCCAGTGACTGCCGGTGCTCTTCTTACCAAAACAAAGGTTAAAGTAGTGAAAGCAAACATAGAATATTTGGAAGAGGAGTTTTCCAAACTGAAATGTGAAGCACGAAAATTGCTGTCGGAAAGAGAGAAGAAAAATCAGACGTTTACCGATGAGTTTCGGGATCATCTTCTGGATCTTCCGGTAGCAAAAAAAGCGATCCACATTCGGTTTTTCACAAGAAATGAAGATGAAATTCTTGATGCTAAGAATATTCGAAAGCTGTTTGCTATCCTCGGGCGCTACTGCAACTACTCCAACTACGAGATAATCTTTCACGTTGTCAAGAAGTACTGTCATGAACTAAAGGGAAGAATGACTAGTTATCGTGATTCTCTCGTCGTTTTTGAAAAGTCCACAACAGTTGATATCTACCTCTGTGCCATTTCAGCTCGTCCTGGTGGTGCAATCACGAAAGAGTTCATCAGCATGACCATGAAGATCAACAAGCAACCCTCTGAGTGTTCGCTTTATGAAATCCGAGAGTTGAATGAGTCCATTCAGGAGGAGGCAGCTCTGGAGCCCTATGCCATGTACATCAAGATCACAGGGGAAGGCTCTGTACGTGTGAGCCTGCATATTCACAAGGCGGTTGATTGGATGGTTGGTGTGGTCCTCCTAACTGCCGAGTTCAGACAGGAACATCTCCTGACAGAGGTGACTGTGAAGAGGTGGTTTGAAATGAATCTCATGGAATACATGGTAAGAAGGACGGGGGATTTGCACTTGTATATTTATGCAGAGCTTCAGGTAATTTTGACCTTGTTTCCATGTGTTACTCAGCTGTTTTCCAGGGTGCAAGTGGTTGCATAGGCAGGCTTCCGGCTCTGAAAAACTGCCCGTTTTCACTCTGGTCCAACGAGCCACAACCTGTTTTTGATGCACTGTTTGTTTATGCTGCACTGAGCATGTTATTTTCATTACCACAGTGCAAGTAGTGAACCTTATTGGCCACTGTTTTACAAACGTTTTCACTACATATTTTGCTCTATAGAGTAATGAGCTGAGGTCTGGCTCTCAGAGAGGAGACTTCGAGAGAGTGATGTCACTAATCACAGCTGGAGTTAATGTGAATGTCTTCGATCGGGTAAGACATACAGTAATCTTCAGTACACCTCCTTACAATTTTAATGATTTTTTTCTCATTGTCTCACTACACATGTCTGTCATCACCAGGATGGAGACTCTGCACTGATGTGGGCTGCCAGGAAGGGTAGGACTGAAGTTGTTTCACTACTGCTAGAAGCTGGAGCTAACACTAACCTACAGAACAAGGTAAAATGCAGGTGTGATTTGGGAATTCTATGTACACAAAGTTTATCAGTGTATCACTGCACATGTCTTTCATCACACAGATTGGATTCTCTCCACTGATGTTTGCTGCCAGGAAGGGTGGGACTGAAGTTGTTTCACTACTGCTAGAAGCTGGAGCTAACACTAACCTACAGAACAAGGTAAAATGCAGGTGTGATTTGGGAATTCTATGTACACAAAGTTTATCAGTGTATCACTGCGCATGTCTTTCATCACACAGAGTGGATACTCTGCACTGATGATGGCTGCCGTATATGGTAGGACTGAAGTCGTTTCACTGCTACAAGAAGCTGGAGCTAACACTGACCTACAGAACAAGGTAAAATTCAGGTGTGATTTGTGGGAATTCTATATACAAAAGTTACCTACACATGTTTTTCATCACATGCACAGAATGGAGAATCTGCACTGACGATTGCTGCCAGGGAGGGTAGGACTGAAGTAGTTACACTACTGGTTATACTTGACCCTCAGCAGAACAAGGTACTACTGATGGTTTATAGTTCCAACCATGGACTAGATTGTAAGTAACTGTCCATAAGCTTCTACCTTATTGCAATGTTTGATCCTACACTGTTACTCTGTTTTAGTTTCTGTGCATGTCGTTAATTTCATCTAGGGTTGTGAGCTGCTGATGCTTGCTTCTAAGGGAGGAGAATTGAAGACAGTTAACGCACTGATCACAGCTGGAGTTGATGCTAATCATGTGAATGAGGTCAGTGGTGCAGTTTATACATCTCTTTACACTTCAAGGCCTTTCTGTGAACCCATCACTGTTGCACTACACATGTCTGTCATCACACAGGATGGAGACTCTCCACTGATGATGGCCGCTAGCAATGGTCGGACTGAAGTTGTTGCACTACTGGTGAAGGCTGGGGCTAACACTGACCTACAGAATAAGGTGTCGTGTATGAGCGGGTATGGTAGTTCAACTGTGTTGTTATGGAGTGTCCATCATAATGTAGTGATGGTCTATGAAGTCATGCATTGTGTCTGTCTGTCATCACCAGGATGGATACTCTGCACTGATGATGGCTGCCAGCAGTTGGAGTGAGACAAAAGTTGTTCCCTTGCTAGTAAAAGCTGGTGCGGCACTGGACCTGCAGAACAAGGTAACAATCTAGTGTCATAAGTGATCATGTGTCTCTATATTTTCCACAGGAAGGAGACTCAGCTGTGATCATAGCTACAGTTAGGTACCATTTGCCAGTGTTGAAGGAGTTGGCCAGAGCTGGAGCTGACCTCAACCTACAGAACCAGGTGAGTCCTCAGTGCTGAAAATGCCATAAATGGACCAGTTTTCCAATTCAATCAGGAGGGGTTGACGGCCCTGATGATATCCTCAAGGTCTGGTAGAACTGATCTCACGAAGATACTCCTGTCAGGAAGGAACATCTCTCTTGATATTCTGAGTGTAAGAGATGAAATAGTTGGCGAGCAAAGTGCCTAGAGCTACATAGTTAGTCGTCTGAATGCAGGATTTCTCTATGTTATAACCCACACACGGCACACAGCCACACTGCCCATCCGTAATGTATTACTTACGTGCGAGATAACAGCTGCTTGCACTCGCTATTTCTCATCAGGTCACTGGATGGTCAGCTCTGTTCTTTGCTGTTGACAACGGAGATGTAGCAACAACGAAATTATTGCTTAAGGCACGGGCTGACCCTTTCCTTGGAGGCCATGTAATCATTGCCAGGATAATTTCACACTAATGTATTCCACTTTCATCTTTCAGGGGCTTACAGCTATGGATATTGCTTCTGCGAACGCCCCTGCCACTGACCCTGCCCCTACCCATTCTTTGTTCAGAACTCGGAGTGCTGAGGGTCGTAGGCACAGAGCTATGCATTGGCTTCTAAGCAAACACATGAAGAAACCCTCAAAACAGAAAGTGTCACCAGCAAAATCATCTCAGGAACCTCTGGAGCCTCTGCAATCAGCAGAATCATCTCAGGAGCATCCACAATCAGCAGAATCATCTCTTGAGCATCCGCAATCAGCAGAATCATCTCAGGAGCATCCACAATCAGCAGAATCATCTCACGAGCTAGCAGAGTCTCAAGAGTCAGCAGCCACAAGACTCTCTCAGGTACCACTGCTGTGTATTCAATTCTGATTTTAAGGGTTTGAGAATCATCCACAGACGTTTCAGGATAAATCAGACAAGCAAACTGCTGCTATTATGTTCTCTGTCCACAGAGCCTACTAAAACG
>CASHTH010003883.1:0-100725 GCA_030341885.1 Geodia barretti | reverse complement strand
TATTTGTTTTGTCGTTTTACTCAGCCAAAAAAACTAATCACCGTACTTAGAGAACGGCTCTCATTTTCTCGTTTATCCTCCTTTTCTTCATGATGAAGTAGGCACAGGAGATGGCCACCACAACCAATAAAATACTGCACCAATCAACCCCACGGACCCGTAATCACTGACTGATAACCCGAGCTTGGAGCGAGGGTCGGTGGTGTTGGCAGCCGTCTGTGGTGTGGCGAGGTGGGGACAATAATTACAGGGGTGGTGGCAATTGTGGGGTTTGTTAAAGAACCGGTTTGTGTCACAAAAAATGTGCTCTGCTCTGGTATGATATTGAGAGATAGTCTGGATTCTTGGACAGTGGTAGTGTGCATTTGAAGAGTCGGTACTCTGTGGTTCTTGCATTGTGGTAGTTGGGTTAGCTCTTGCACGGTTGTGTAGTCTGTGGTTCTGCGATGATGTGAAGTAGTGCTTGAATTGACGGTGGTAGTTTCTGGCTGCTGGCATGAGGGTAGTGGTGAGAGCTGTGGGGCTGGTGTTGCTAGAGAGGAGAGAGAGATGAGAAGGTGAACTTGAAAAACTACCCGAGAGCTAGTGAGGACACGGTGTGGACTCTGCCAATTACTACAGCTAGTTCGGGAAGGAACCCGGGTGGATTGAACTACATGAGACTGGGGGACTTTCCACCAGACTCGAGAAGAATGTGAGGGACTACAACGCGTTGAAGTCACGGTGGGTGAGTCAACAGTAGAGCGAAGATCGCTGATGTGGGCGGCTGATCGTGCTACTATTTACTGTTCACTGTCACTGATAGCTCCATCTGTAGCTCCGTCGATGACATCATCACTGAAAGTTGTACCGATGACGTTGTAATTATCTCAACTGATGATATGACAACTGGTGGTGGGCTACTGAGTGTCACTGAAACAGTCTGGACTACAACGACTGGCAAAGACTCAAGAACAGGAACTGCTGTCGAAGTTGGCAGAATATCCACCACACCCGTAGAAACTAAATGGAAGATCGAGGTATATATTCTCATTATGTATGAGGCAGTATAAATGACTGACTGGAGAGGGAGCAGTTGTTTCCTGAGAATCCTGTCGACAGAGGCAGTCGCCAGCATCCTCACAGAAGCCTCCCTCGCAGCTGTAATCACCACACAGACAGCAATAGTTACACTGGAGTGTGACCACGTTCACAGACCCATTATCCCATAAGGAACTCAGGTAATGGGGACTAGCAACACCTCAAAGTGGGCCACTATAAGGAAAGGAAGCAGTCTACGGACAGGCAGCAGAAACCATCAGTGTCGTGGCTATGGTCCACGTGCCATATAGCTACACTCACAGCATCCTGGGGCGTAGGTGAGCACTCAGTACAGTTGGTAGAGGGGTTCTGGTAGCCTTCCAGAACAGACTATCTCGCCATCCGTGCAGGAGAAGTGTCCGGTGCTGTCGTTTTGTCCCGACATTCGCACATTGGCCGTGGAACCCTAGCTGGCACTGTATGGCAAGTGTCAGGTTAAAACACTGTCGTTCTTGGTCCCAGCGACAGAGGGGAGTCAGTGGTAGCTGTGGTCACCAGACTGAGCCGCGTTGGCCTCATACTCTATCTCAACATCTCCACTGGGTTAGCATCAACTCCAAGGAGTTATCAGTATCTCAATTGAGCCTGTGTCATACCAAGGGATCAATTATTAAAAATTCTTTGTAACACATGACTTACTGGCCCGGTTCAGATGAATGAAAAGCTCCTCCAGAGTGGATGGGATATGAGTATGGGGCATTCGTTTGCCAATGGGTTGGAACCACGGGGCGAATACAGATGTTGTACTTTGAGATATTGCATGGTTAGAGCAAGCATCCGCTGCCTCTGCCACAATACAACAAGCTCCGTTGCATCAGTGTTGCTAGGATTGTCAAAACCGACTACTCAGATTCACAATGAACTCAGCACCCCACAGACCTGTACGACATGGAGACTCTTATAGCCAGACAAGCACTGAAACGGAGCTATGGACTTTCAGCTAGCACTACTCACCCACTTAATGGAGAAAGAGCAGAAGGGAAGCTAGACCAGGGCCTGTAGCAGTTCCATTCAGCCCTATGAAGGACTGTCTTCATAGTGCTTCTGCCGTCAGCTCTATGCAAGACTTAGTAGCTATGTTCTCTGGATACTAAAAGCAACTGTGAACCTGGACTGTGTGTAGAGAGCTGTTATGACGTCCTGATCAGGAATGTGGTTTCCTGGACCAAGGAGGCTTCTCTGTGGCTAAACATACTCTGTCAGTGCATTTCCGTTAGCCCATATGTGTGTGTGTTGTACAGTATCATGGATGGCTGCAGTTGTGTAGCAGAGAATCCATTTAGCCCATGGGGTATTTTACTGTAACCTGCTGGGTTAATGGAGGAAGCAGAAAATGGCTGTTCTTGTGACTTCAGGGTCGACGATGGGTGTTTTACCCACCATCTTATGGCATGCATATCATCTCTATGATTCACAGACTGACTCATTATACGCAAGAGGCATGCATAGTAATAAAGTGAGGGGGAGTGCACAAGTGAGTCAGTTGAACTGGTATTCATTGAAGGCAGAGTGCAGTTCACTAGAGGCCTTGCTGGTCTCTCCCTTTTGCAGAGGATTATGGTCTCCCTTCTCAGACTTCATTGACGACCAATGGAGGTGGTGCTGTAGTGCAACGAGGGGTGAAAATCAAACTGGATAAACCACCAATGTACACATGCACACACCTCATTGTCCTCATCAGGCCAGGGGTCACTGTAGCCAGAGGGGAATTCCATCTCCATACTCTGTGCTCCTGTCACTTCTTCTTCTTCTTCATCATCTTCTTCTTCAACAACTCCTGCTGAAGTCGACGGTGGCTGTGGTGAGCTGCGATGGTAGTACACGTGAAGTTCATGTCTTTGTTGCTGCATAAAACAGAGCCATAAACCAAGAGAAAAGGAAAAAGGAAATATAGGGTTTGGGTTTTGACTTTGTCTCGTAAGCAATACCAGTAGGGGATCTGGATATTTTAACGTGTGAGACTTGATCGTTTACTCACTTGCTGCTGGAGAAGGGTGTTTCCATTCATGAATGTGGTGACAGAATTCTCCAGCTCTGAGGAGGAAATGGGTGTGGAACTCCCCAGGAGCCGACTCTCATCTAACATTAGCAGACATACACATAATATCAGCATGCTAGCTGAAATTTTCTTTCCTTACCATACTGCGGATTCAGTTCAGTTTGTTCTGAAGTGGAAATCTCGTGTTTTCTCCTGTGACCTATTAGAACTGTCAGTTGTATTTACCAAACATTTAATTCTCTCTCCCTACCTCTTTTTGCAGCTGTGAGCAGTGATATGATGCCCAGCAATATTATCATTAACAGCAGGAGTCCCCCCACAGCGGCCACTACAGTCACTGCCAGGTAAAACCTCCATCTGTTGGTGGAGGTTGAGGGGGCAACTCCACCAACAGTTGGGAGAAGAAAAGGCACAGTTTTCACTGAGGCACTGGTTGTGGCCTTGTTTCTCGCTGTTGATGATGATGATGATGATGATGGATTAGCAGAAGATGATGTTGAGATTGTCACTGATTGTGGCATGGAGCTAATATGTGTACTTGATTGAAGATCTGCTAAGGTTGTGGCATGTGTACTTGATTGAAGATCTGTGGTAGCTGCATGTGTACTTGATTGAAGATCTGCTAATGTTGTGGTAGCTGCACATGATAAAGAAATCTTAGTTTCATCCATGGCTAACGTTAGGGATTATACTGACTGAGGTCACAATAGTCTCCCGAGTAGCCGTCTCTGCAGATACACTCTCCAGCATCCAGACAGTATCCCCCAACATCAGCTGTACAGCATACAGTGTGATAATGCTAAGTTTCACATGGTTATCGCGGTTCACTCACAGCAGTTTTGGGAGGGAATACATTCAGTGCAGAGGTCTCCGGTCCAACCATTCAGGCAACGACAGCTCAGCGGACCGTCACAGATTCCATTCACTGCAGCATCCAGTGAATGACTCACTACAATACCCTACCTCTAGTAGCCCTAGCCCTAGTTTTTCAACGTGTATATAGCTGCTGTATGAAATACTGCTCTTACTGCATCCGTCTGCTGCAACACACTCGGTGCAGTTAGTCTCCAGGTTCTGGTAGCCTTCCAGACACTCTATGACTCCGTCCTGGTTGCACTCATAGTGGCCATCCGAATTGTCTCTCCCGACACACTCCACATCGCAGAATGGACCGTACCGGTTCCCGTCACAGGCCACACCAAACTGTAGCTCTGCCTCCACTCTCACACCGTCTCCAGTGAACACCATTGGTGGGGTGGGTGGGGAGAAGGAGGTGAGGTTCTGGATCTCGATGTACAGGTCGTCAATGAGGACATCGTCTATGAGCTCCAGCTGCTGGTCGAGGTCTCCGACTGTGTGTGTGGTACGGATGTACAGCTGAACAGAGCCCTGCATCAAGATAACCCCCATTGAACTGCCTAAAATACAGAGTTCTAATCTTGCACAAGGTAGCTATATATAACAGCTCAATTTCTAGTTACCTAGTGCCTTTGCCTTACAGCCATGTTGTTTGTGGGAATCTAGAATGTGTGTGGTATACCGACACATGATGCATTGCATCACATGTCAGTACTGCTGCAACACTATACACATCTCATAGTTAAAGATGTCCCATTATGCTATATACTCAGTCATCTCAGACTGGATGTCAACACCTACTGAAATCTCACTACTCTGTAATCCGATGCTAAATTGATATGGTGCAATTAAGTTTAACTGCCATGAAAGACCCAGACACTCTATCTTCATAACAGGTAACCGAATCAGTGCTATATAATATCTCAGCGTTTCTTCTTCTGTGGTTAAACCTGTCACTCAAGAACCTTCTCAATTGAATGCTTGGAGAATACACATCTTACTGTGTTCACATGTGTTAGTATGTTGCAGGATGTATTGAATGTTGTGCTACTGGTCTCACTGGCCATGCTCCACTGACTGCCCAGTTCCCAATCCTTGGTCTGTCATCTCCATACAGCTCCAACAATGGACAGGAAAAGTCTGAGTGGGCAAAGCCTGCAGGACGGAGGCATATCCTCAGCCCTATATCGCACGGACTGCTGCAAGAACTTTCAGCTGTCTCGCAGCAGGAACCGTCAGCCAGTGTGTTGGACGGATTGTCGACTGAAATGAGCTGCAAGACGAATAGGTAGTTGCCCGAAACGACTGTCTGCAGTTTATAAATGCACAATTATTTTATCAATACTCAAATGTGCACAACTCACGGTATGAACAGCGATCCATAAAGCACAGACAAGTCCACAAGCCAGCATGATGGCTCTCTCACTGCTGTTACTCAGTTCCGTTTCTCTATAGCGCTAAAACGCGTTGCGCATGCGCAATTTTACCGAGCGTAAATGAATTTTCCACCTATACATACACACGCAAGGATTTAAAAAAATAAAGGCAGCAGAAGTCATTTCAATTTGTTCTGAATGTCCTGACGGACGGCGTGGGTGTTGGCCAGAACAAACAGCCTGGTGCCGTATACTTATCTCCGTAAACTAAGAACACACCGCGTTTCCTATTTTCACGTGGCACGCGGGTGCGCATTATTACGAGATGCCGAAAAGGAGAGGACGGCGTGGTGGTGGCGGCAGGGGCCAAAAGAGCCCTTCCACTGGCCTACAGGGGACTGGGTCGACTGTGAAAATGCCCGAGGACATTATTGGAGGGAGTGAGAGCGACGAAGAGCTTGGCGAGGAAGAGTTAGAGGGCCTCGGAGTTGAAGACATGAGGACGATATCAAGAATGGGACTGTAAGTGAGAGAGAAAATTCATTAATTGACTTTACACTAAGAGTATTAGCTGTTTGTTGCACTGTTCAGCAATGATAGAGGTGAAAAACGAACTAAGAGACGGCAGAGTGAAGGTGAAGGTCTCGAGGACACCCTGGGAGACAGTACAGTGGGCAGGAGGAGGAAGAGGAGGAGGGAGGTTGAAGAAGGCGAGGGTGAGGGAGGGGAGGACGGTGCCAGTTGGGAGGGTGTGAGGAGTGGAGGAGGTGGAGTTGATGAGGACGGTGAGGGTGTTCACTACCTGCTGCCGCTGAAGGCTGGAGGAAAGCTAGTGCTGCAGCCTCCAGTCCCCATCCCCAATGGTACATATGTATACTCTGAAGAAGGGGCACCTTTGGAACATTAAGTGTCCTTTGTATGTAGGTATGGGGCACAACCAAGTGTATTATATAGAGAGAGCTTTCCTTTTTTCATTTTTCTGATGTTTGCTAGGCTCTTAGTGTACCCTACCAACACAGATGCAGTTGAAAATGAAGCTATCCCCGAAGAAGAGAAAGAAGAGGAGGATGAGGAGGCAGAAGTTGAGTCAGATATGGCGGTAGAAAGGTCCAATGATGTATTGCACACCAGTCCAAAAGGCAGGCAGTGCCAGTTCACGTTAGAGTGTTGTTATAATATGTGATTTGTGTGCAGTAGAGAAACTGAGTACAGCAGCCCTGCTGGCCAGGAGGGAAGCTGCTCTGGATCAGAAGAAATCGGCCATTGCTGACCTTGCCTCCTCCCTCGTCGAAGCTCCCGAAGACAATGTGAGAAGACTGTACACTCCAATTAGTACCCACCCTAGTCTTTGCCAGACTCTCTCCTCCCTCGATAGTGTCTAGCCGGTGAGATTACTGTTCCCCTATGTCTGCAGATCTCCAACGTGCAGCGACTGCTGGTCTTCTGTACTGAGAGAGAGGCTCAGGTAGCCTGCACTGTGAGGAGACTGGCCACGGCCTCACTTGCTGCCGTATTCAAGGACATTGCTCCCAGGTGAACGACTAAGACCTGAGCTGCAGCGAACACTTGTGTCATTCACTGTACTCTCACTGCAGCTACCACATCCGAGAGCTTACTGAGGAAGAGAAAGCCACCAAGGTCCATACATCTACAGTGTGTGTGTGTTGTTAACTATTCGAATGTGTTGATGAACTACTGTATAGTGTGTGCAGGCGAGCCCTGCTTTGTTAACGGTCGTCTCAATTTCTTAAACGTGTGATTTTAGTGTTTTATTTCTGTGCGAAGGTGTCCAAAGATGTCCGGAAGCTGCGGCTGTTTGAAGAGACTTTGCTCTCTAGCTACCAGAGCTACTTGTCTCTGTTGAATGACTATGTCGAGACTGGTCTAGGGGGAGGAGGAGGAGGGGGAAGTGGAGGGCAGGGGAGGAAGAAAAAGGAAGCAAGATACCTCTAGGGATGCTAGAAGATGGCCTAAGCCTTTCACGGACAAGCATGCAGGTAAAAGACTCTTGGTAGATTTCTACCCACTCACGTGAATACTGATGAGTGTTTCTCTACATTGTACGTATGTGTGGATCAGGATCTTGGTGAGGTGGCTCTGAGGTGCATGTGTGAGCTCCTGGTGTGCCTTCCTCACTTCAACTTCAGGAACAACATTCTGGTGGCAGTCGTGCCCAGAATGACCTCCAGGAGTCTGGCTGGAAAGGTCTATAGCACTACTACACGTAGCTGCAAACACATTGGTGCAGAGAGTTTTAGATGGCGTCTATTTCTCTGTCGTCGTCGTAGATTTCTCAACTCTGTTGCGAGACAGTAGAGAGACTGTTCAGAGAAGACCTTGTTGGTGAAGTGTCACTAGAGGTAACACACGCATACATCATACAATGGAGAGTAGAAGGACCTATAGATTGCATACAGTCCTAGTTCTCTTTGTCCATGCAGTGTATATCTTCTTTCAGTGTGTGAGACTCGTCTGCAAACTGGTCAAGTCAAAGAGTTACAACACGAGACCAGCGGTGAGCCACTATGAGACCGTTGGTCGGCCGGACCGGTTTCGTCTAGTGTGGTGCGGTGTTTGTATGTATGCAGGTCCTGAGGAGTTTCCTGCACTTGAGGCTGCAGAGTGTGGATGAGCCGGTGGGGAGTAGGGAGGGAGGGGGAGGAGGACACAAGAAGCAGAGGGAGAGGGATGAAGCTCTCCCAGCTAGGAAAGGCTCGCAGCTTACCCGCAAGCAGAGGAAGGTGTGTTCCATATTGAAAAAACTCAAACTACAACTCTGAGCAAAGCAAGCATACTTAGTAGTCTAAAAGGGACCTTTCAGGTATAAAAGTGTTTCTCTGTACAGAGGCTAAAGGCAGAGCGAGACTTGGACAGAGACCTGAAGGAGACAGAGGCCACTGAGAGCAGAGAGAAGAAGACAAAGCTGGTGAGTGAAGAGGGAGACCGAGGGCAAGCCAATACCCCCAGCCAACTCCCTGTGTCAGTTCTTGTTGTTTGTTGGCAGCAAACAGAGGTCCTTCAGCTGGTGTTTGCCATCTACTTCAGGATCCTCAAGAACTCCCGCCACTCGCCTCTCCTCCAGCCCGTTCTGGAGGGACTCGCCAAGTACCTACACATACATCAGACACCATACATTATGCGTTATACTATATACGTCATATATACATCACATACATGATAGATGCAGAACAGTGTCTGTATGCTGCTGATCTTATGTAAGTACCGTCTTACATTAAGCATCGGATTATACGTCATACATCATGTATAGATCCAGAACCGTGTCTGTGTGCTCCTTGATGAATGGTTGGTGTTAAATCCTTTCTGTGTCCCAGGTTTGCTCATCTGATCAGTGTGGACTTCTTTTCAGACCTCATGAGCGTCCTACATTCACTGGCAGAGACTGGGGTTAGTTAGCTCTTTTAAAGCAACTGTGTTTGGGAGAGAGAATGAGCTGCTAGTAGTTGTGCTCAGGAAAGTGGTGAAGTCTCTCTCTCTCTCTCTCTGTGCAGGGTCTGACTAACAAGGAGTGCATGCTGTGTGTGCTCACGGCATTTGAGGTACTCTCCGGACAAGGTGCTGTAGTTTAAAAATCTATGACCGCTGAGTTTGCTGTTGAACTGGCCGGTTGTCTGTTCTCTCGTGTATATATATAGGAGAGTCTCTGAATATTGATCCCAGACAGTTCTATGTGCAGCTGTACGGAGCTATCCTTCAGCTTGACACAGGTATATACAGTATGGTGTAAACTCAACAAGATGCTTATATACACGTGTCTGTGTGTGTTTGCTTTTGTCTCTGTAGTGAATAGCATGTTTTGTTCCCTTCGTACTTTCAGTTTCTCTCAACGAAGACATTGTCTTGGCAATGGAATGTATGGACAAGATGATGAGGAAACGTAGACAGGTATTTCACGTGTGCCCCTGGGTAATTACCCACTAATTACCTCGGGGCTATATACTCCCTGTTTGTCCAGGTGTCGCTACAGAGGGTGCTGGGGTTTGTGAAACGACTCAGTACAGTTAGTCTCCAGTTAATGCCCGGAGCTTGTCTGGCTGTGCTCAGTACTGTCCGCAAGTGCATGCTGGTGAGTATATATACTGCTTAATGCCCGGAGCTTGTCTGGCTGTGCTCAGTACTGTCCGCAAGTGCATGCTGGTGAGTATATATACTGCTTAATGCCCGGAGCTTGTCTGGCTGTGCTCAGTACTGTCCGCAAGTGCATGCTGGTGAGTATATATACTGCTTAATGCCCGGAGCTTGTCTGGCTGTGCTCAGTACTGTCCGCAAGTGCATGCTGGTGAGTATATATACTGCTTCACTGTCTATAGGCTACCAATGTTGCAGGAGGTTTATGACCTAATCAATAGTGTACCTCCCATACAGTTTTGTTACCCCCATACTAATTAACAAACACTCGTTTCTTTTGCCTTTTCCCCTATCTTGCTCTGACTTTTCATTTGTCTCTTGGGGTGAGAAATTGGTTTTTCTTGTCCGGATATACCGCTGCATCTCCTGCAAAATTTCCCTGGTTTATTTGTGTCTTTATCTCTATGTTTCCTGGTGTGGTCATTCTCTCCCAGAGCTACTCTCAGTGCGATCAGCTACTGGACTCTGACGGGGTGTGTGGAGGGGTGTTCAGACCCGAGGTAGCCGACCCGGAGGTGTGCCACGCCAGTTCCGCACTGCTCTGGGAGTACACCATCCTCTCCGTGAGTCTCCCCACCTCATCTCTCTCTCTCTCTCTCTCTCTGACTCCATTGTCCCCACTAAAACACTTTAGTTGTGGCCTCCTCTCTCACCCGACTCTTACTGCCTCCCTTAGAACTCTGCAGTAGTGACTACCCCTTCACCCCTCTTTCATTCCCCGTTCTCTTTAAAACTCTATAGTATTGGCCAGTAGCTTGCAACCAGTGCCAAACCTGTCGGTGATGAGACAATATCGTGGTTTGTTGAGGGTGCCGTTGTGTGCCTCGTGACCTCATTCTAATTGTTCCTTCTGATGGCAGGGACCGTAGCCAATAGCTCACCATGACCATACAAAAGGGATAGGAATGTATGCAATTGGCTCTGTCTCTGTGTGTGTTGATCTGTAATGCAGCGTCACTATAGTCCAGCTGTCAAAGGCTATGCGACTCACCTCCTGCACGGAGCTCCCACCCAAGGCAGACACGCCCTCCATCCCGACATTGCCAAAATGTATGATGTAATTACACGTCATAATCCAGCTTCTTTGTATGCACGTTGAACGTAAACTACATTTTTTTGATCATTTGTACATTGTTTGAAGTCATCGTGCCAGGGAAATGGTTTGGTGAGTTTTTCATTTTGCTCTGTTGTTTGTGTTGGCGCCATACGTACCAATGCCTTATGCGTGGTACATATATCAGCCTAGCCCACACGAGCTTACACACAGACATAAAGGTGAAATGCCAAGTCTGTCCCATGGGTCTACTGTTTGTTATATGTTTTGCCTCCTGCCTGGTATTCAACTTAACCCCAGTTCCCAAAATAGCCCCTGTTTTCTTTACTTCCCTCTCCTTCTGTTTTAGTCAGACATCTCTCTGTCTGTCTGTCTGTCCAGGACTGCAGGGGATCTGGTGTCTAGTTTGACTCAGCCTCTCCCTCCCTTCCCTCCTCCTCACCCAGCCAACAAGACAGCTGTCAAGGTACGGCACCCCCAGTGATGTCGTGCACTACACATGCATACGTGTAGTCTGAATGCAAGTAGAGTAAATGAAAATCTCAAAGTTGTTGGTCATTTCGGAATTCATTAGTGTTTGTTTTGTTTACCATTTACCAAATAAGTATCCTTGGTATCCTCCTCAATCCTTGGTATTTTAGTGTACTATATATAATTTTACATTGTGTGTGTTCTTATACAGAACAAAGGGTACTACTATCATGATGCTGGAATTAGAGATGATGTCATTAGAAAAGCTGAACAGGAAGCCATAAAGCTGGCAAAATCACATAACTTTGATTGATGCAATAGTTACTGAAATTCCGTTTTTATTTCACACCCAACTAGTAAATTAAACCACATGCCGTCAAAAACTACAAAAATTGGTAACGTAGAAAAATAAATTAACGCGCTTGCACTAGTGAGTGGGTGACTTGGGCACAAAAAATACCTGCCAATGGTGACAATAATTGTACAGTTGGCATCTCAATTTTTTAAAAACGTGATTTTAACATTCGCCACTCAGTGGAAAAAGGGCAATCGTCGTTGCTTTAAAAAAGAGTGTGTTGATTCATAGCAGAGTGTCTTCATCGTCGTCCGCTGGTAGGTGTGATTGGTCCCTCCAGTGCCCCGGCCACTCTGTGTTCTCGCTGTCTTCACCATGTTCGTGAGAAACGATGTGTACGCCGTCCTTGAGCAGGGGGTTCCCCTGGTTGGTGTTGAGGACCTTGGCCGTCACGAGGAGAGAGAGAGAGGTGGCAGAGTCTTCCTCCAGTACCAGCTCGATCCTCTCGGCTATGTTGCCGTCTTTGATTGTCTTGATGTGGACCGTCACGGGCGTCTTGTAGCGATTGCCCGTCTCTCGTACCGTCGCCGTCTCTCCGACCGACTCGACTCTCACGTAAATGTTGTGCTGAGGGTGCTGGGCAGTGATGCTAGTACCTGTGTTGATGAATTCAGTATAAAGAGCGTAAATAATGATGGGAGCTGGCACATGCAGTAATGCTATAATTATTTCCTGTAGAACAGTCAATAGTATGGCATAACAATGAAATTAATGTTAGCTAAAGGGAATATAATTGACATAGCATGGAGCACAACAGGATAGCTGTGTAGCAATGCTATAATGTATAGTTCCTGTGAAAGAGTATTGCAAACCACACTTGTGAGGAGTAAGGGGGCCTTTTCATTGCACACGGCATTGAGTGTGTGGGTTAGGCATGTGTGAGACTGAAGTACTACTAATAGGTGCATCCCCAACACACTCTCCCGTGGCTTACCAGGTGTGAAAGAGCAGGAAATGGTGGACACGATGGAATGCTCAATTTTGTGTAGGTCAAGAAGCTGTATTGTGTTACATTGTGTGGTTTAGGGGGTGCACAACTTCCTTTTAAAATCCCATTCCTCCTGTTCGATGATCCGCATAATTATACCCACTTTTGTGATAGAATAATCAATGTGTCTACGTATTGGTGAGTTTCCCCCACACGCGGGCGAAGAAAATATTTGGTCTAGGCAGTGCCAACAAACACCTCACTCTAGATGAATGGGCCAATTAACTCATCATGTCCCACAGTTAGTGGATATAATTATAATGCTTGATGTGCCCGATCACATGCTTGGCATATTGAGGTGCGTGTACTGACATACACGGTTTAGCATGGGCACTAATACTTGCTAGAGGATGCACACATACCGCAGTACAGCCAATGCGAAAGCTGCATAGGTGAGGGCGAGTGTATGCTCGGTCTAAAACCTATGCCCAGCTCTTGGGAGACAAAATATTCTCTCGCGTGTGACCCATAAACTGTGTCTGTGCCGGCTGACCTAACGAGTGAGCGACGGGTATCTCCGCACTGTAGGTGTGGTGGCTCTTTAGCATCCCGATGTGGGCCTCCAGGACGCCTCCCTCCCTGGGCTCCAGCTGAATGAGCCCCGTGTCCAGGTTCGTGTCCACTGCGAACTGGACGTGAGAGTTGGGTCGGTTCCGTCGCGACTCTGGGGGAACGGTGTGAGAAAATCGTACAACTATGGGCTATCCACGAAACAATAGAACCTACTTGACATGGCTTTTGTGAAGAGATGAGCTACTGCTGGGATCACTGAAAAACTCCCCGACGGTGAGGAACGGTCGAACTTCCCACGCAGCCACTTGCCGGCCGCAAACTGCACACAAAACCGCTACGCGCATATGTAACGTGCGCGCGCACCGGATGAAAAGGGGAGGGGCTACATTCTCTTTTAGTGCGCACTGCAGGATCAAGGATCGACAATCCTATAGCCTCTGAACATGGCGACGTCACCCCCCTTGGAAAGCGTCCATTTGTTAGGTATATAAGTGTGCTATGAAAGCGGGATAGCATAGGGTGCAAGTTCTTGCCACGCCTTTATTGACCAAACCTAACAAACGTTCCTTCCCCCAAACACAGAGAAGGACACGAGTGGCGAGTTGCTGTGGGTGTGGTCCTTCCCGTCCATCATCCCGGGGCTCCGCGGACTCATCACCTCCAGGTGTACGATCCCTCCTGGGGAAGGGAAGGAGGGGGAGGGAGAGGGCGAGGGAGGACTACCTTTCTCATTCGGTCACGCTGGTGTAACCTGGTACTACCTTGCCAACTTCTCCACTGGAGATGCAAAAACTCTGCCAAGAGTGAGTTGTTTTGCCTGTCGCCAGTCACACCAACTCCCACCCATACTTAACTGTGCACTTCCAATGAAACTTTCTGCTGTTTTCACGTGCAGGTCACTACCTTTTGTGTCATCGTTCTTGCAAAGGTACTATCAAAAAAATCGTCTCCTATCCATGGCCTATAGTATTGACACACTGTTTCTCCTTGGAAGGATTTCAATCCCGAGAAGTACCAGCAGCTGTGTGGGATATTTGCGGCTGCCTATCTCTCCGGTGGTAGTCCAGTCTCCATCGTCCCTCATTTCCTCAGTGTCTTCACGAGGGGAGAGATCACCCAGCCTCCCGTCTCCTGCCGGCCGTTCTCTGTGAGAGATCACGATATCCGAAAGGCATACGTTGCCTGCTCTTTCAAAGGTACAGTACGTTGCTCTGTGTATGTCTCATTGTAACATCAGGAGCCTATCGTGGGCTTTGTGTGCTCCTGCTATATATACACCATACATGGTACACTTTTATATCCAACCAATAACTGAGTTGAGTGACATGCTTTTTTTGATTGGATGTGGAAGCCACCACGGCTCCCACTATAATTATTAGGACACGTTTAAACTATGACTGTGTCTTACGTGGCAGGTCTGGTACAGCAGTTTGGGCTGGAGAGTATTCTTATTTACACTGCTGCTGTGCTCAAGAAGAGGATCGTGGTCTACGCCTCGTCTCTTGACTCCCTTCTCAGAACATGCAGGTCTACTGGTACTTGAGTTCACAACAATCAATAGTTTTTTTTGCCAAGTATATATGCATAGGCATTGCTTTATTCAAACAAGCGATTTTGCTAGTAAGCCTAACCATTATACGCACCCTTTTTCACACGCACACACATACACACACGTCTCTCTCTCTCTCTCTCTATGACCGTGTGTGGGGGGTGTGCAGGACTATTCCACTGTTTGTGTGGCACCGACAGAACTGGAACGTGGTGTTTCCACAGCTGAGTCTGGAGCACAAGGGAGAAATGGAGGACCTCGCAAAACACAGCACGTACATCGCAGGATTCCTGGACCCCCTCTGTCCAGGGTCGGACCGACCTCTACGACCTTCTCATCAACGGTGAGACTCTCCAGTGTTTGGTATACACATTGATTCATATGTTTGTTGTAATCATATCCAGTTCCTGAAGCAACCTTGACAGTAGCTCCACATGCAAAAGGTACATGGTATAGCAGAGACGTGCATTTAGGGCTCCGCGGTGTGTTTTATTGTGCGTACGATGTCAATAGATTCGTTCATGATGACCAAACTGCACAAGGACATCGCCATCCACATGATGCAGTGCGTTCAGAGTGAAGAGCACAGTGACAATAGCACCATCAAGGTACCGCCTGCGCTTGCCTGCGTGCGCATCCCGCATCCCTACGTCATGCGCATGCGAATATCACTTCACCCCTCCCCTACCTACAACTCTTTAACAATCCTAGGCTTCCCTGGTCTTCTCAGATTATCAGTTTGCACACAGGTCAAATGCCAAGAAAGCGGGCTAATGTCAAGGGTAGAACTCAGTGTAGTAATTGGAAGTCAGCGTATATGGTACTATGTAGTGTATGGGAATGGGCATGGTACCCAGCATATTGGGCTATGAAAAGACAAGTTGCTTCGTTCCTTCAATACCCACATCTGCAAAAACTCTTTGCCAACTCTGCTGCAGGAGGTGTCGAAGAAGACAAAGGAGCTGATCAACAACGTGAAGGGGGCTGGCACCGGAGAGCGGCAAGATATCTCTCGAACTGCTGCACAAGAGGAAGATGAACCCTGCGACAGAGACATTTCTGTTCACCCTGGCCTCCGTCGAGGGCCTCACTGAACTGTAGACATCACGTGAGCTCCTCAGTGTAACGAATTTGTTGTGAGTTTTTTTATTTTTATATTATACATGATTAGTATAGTATAGTGTGTGAAGTGGATATCTATGTATTTGTGTGTGTGTGTGTGAAAAATTTTTTACATTTTTGAGAAGATTGACAATCATCTTTTAGGGATTCTCTTCTTTTGTGTCCTCTCCCGCTCCCTACGTCTTCCTCGATTTTCGTACAACGCCCTGTCGTCATGACTGCCTCCGTAGTGGGGTGCGCGACTATAGTGCGAAGCTGGGTTTGTCCAACTGTCGGTTCTTCTAGTGGAGTAGTAATCGTGCACGTGATATTGAGGGGCTGCCTCGTCGTGGGAGTGCTGTGTGTGGTGTGTGTGTCTCCACGGGGTGGTGTGGTGAGAGGGGCGGTCCCAGCGGTTCACTCCGGTTTGAAATGATCGATAGTCGTCGTCTCCGTAGTGTGCTGCATCAAGATAACATGAGAATTTCGGTAAAGCAAGCCTTGGGAGAGTGAGTAAACGTGATACACCTTGGGAACCCAATATATAGTGAAATTTTCAAACAACTTTGTTAATATAATTGAGGTCAATAAAGAGACTAGCTAAGTATATAAAAGATGTTTTGCTCGCCATCGCCTTGTGAAAAATATTGCAGACACAAAGCCAAGAGCTCCTGCACACAGAATGAAAACAAGGACACCTCTCTTCCTAGCGGGTCCTCCTTGGCTCACACGACCATCATCTTCACCGCTGTAATCCCTCCTCCTCTGTTCACGATAGAGCTCTCTGCCGACAACTGTTTGAGATCCGGGCTCTCCTGTTTCCCACTGGATGGGGCTAATGGACCTCTTACGGCCTCTCTTTTTTCCCTCGCCACCTCCTCTCTACTCCTCCTATCTCCCTCCTCATCGTTACGCCTCGCGCCACCGCTCTGCCAGCGTAGGTGGCCGCGGTGGGCAGCAGAGGAAGAGAGAGAACCGCTGATGAGATGGTCTGTTTCTCCAAGTCTGTCTCTAGCAGGGGATTTCCTCAGCTCATCTTGTGGACACCTGAAGAGGCCATAATTATAAATCTTTAAGAATCACACTAAAACAAAGTTTCTGCCAAAACCTTTTTCAAATATGGTCCGATTCGTTGGTAAACATGGGACGCTATAACCAAAAAAGTCTTTGCATTTTTGTCATCATGAAATTCCCTAGTTGTTATGTGGTATGTAGTGGGCTGATTCTTTCTCTCTGTTAGACTGGGTGTGAAGACTATTAACATAGTGTGCCAATTGCTCACCCATTCCTCAGATGTTTGAGGTAGTTTTCCCGCTCAATGTCGCAACCTCTGCCGCTGTTGAAGGCTGCAAGAGAATGAGAGTCTGTAACAAAGACCACTCGGGGCATTTCATGTATTTACCTTCTATAGCTGTCTCAGCATCGTAACCACACTTTTCCATCAGGTATCTGCATAGACGAGACACGGTAATGAAACATTGACACAATAGTAAAGAGAGCCGGTAATAGTTGAACCTGCATATGAGGTAGCCAGTTCTATTGAGTCCGTGGGTACAGTGCACTGCCACAAGACCTGATGTGTGAAATATGGTGAAGAGGTGGTATTTATTGGTGATGGTGAAAAACGAAGCAACTCACTGCCATCGTTGTTTGGGTCAGACAGAAACTCAGATAACTCTCCACACAACCTGAAGGGGAATTGAAACACACAGAGCATCTGGTAAGCACACTCCTCCACTCTAGCACAAAGCCACTTATATATAAGCACCAACGGTGGTGACGTTTATACCTCTGGTAGATGTCATCAGGAGGAATGATTTGTCCAGGACACTTGATTTTTGAGTGTCTCACTCCGTGATCGATAAAATCCTGTGTTATCAGTAGTTAGAACATAATTTGGCTGTGATTGAAGTGAGAGGAGCTTTAAAAATGTTTGGACTTTGCGTGCTCACTTGTGGCTCGTAGTATCTATTGGTGTAGGTGAGGTCTATGACTAGACCCACTCTCCAGCCTCTCTCCTTGAACAGCTCCAGCATCTGTCCCGGTGTGAACCTGCAGTGAACGACAACGAGGAGCTCTCTTTGTTTAGCTACATAGTTGATTTGCTCACTCTTCTTCAATGGGTACGCCTCTGAGTATCCGTGAGTAGTCCCCACTGTGGTTGGCTGCCATCCCAGTGTTGAATTGCTGGGAGAAAGAGAAAAAGAAGCCGGCAAAGTATCCAACGCCCTTGTCGAAGCTAAAACCGTGCATAGACCGCAGCACATTGTCTGCTGGCACAATGGGGGAAAATAGCTAACTTTCTTCAGCGGCGTCTTGACGGCCACGATCCTCGTGGAGTCTATGGGGCTTCCGAAACGGGAGTAGTCGAACCACCTGTGAGGCAAATAAATGTCTGAGTACACTCGCGGGTCGTGGTCGGACGGTGTGAAAAGCTACTCGACGGGGAGCAGCGACATTGGCGGCAGCTCACCCGTCAGGAACGTGCATCTTCAGAGCCCAGACCACAAAGCCTCCGACTCACACACTGCACATTCTTCCCCGAGCCTTCAGTACTCCAGTAAAGACGACCAACGACGAAACGGAAGGTATGGGGAAGTCCCTTACAGTGTTTTGTTGGGCGCTAAAACATAAGCGCGCAGTGTAATGATCACGTGTTAGTCATACATCAGCGAAAGCGCGCTAACACAGCAGCAGGAGGAGCAGGCGGCGACAGCAAGCTCGATAGGGGGCGAGTGAAAATGGGGCTGACAAGAGAAGAAGCTCTCAAAATCATGGGCCTGGAGGAAGGTCAGAGAGATATGTGGCGGGGGCTGCAGCAATCTAGCTTTGCGAGGAGACCAGGGACCTCTGTGTCTGATTGGACGCCTGTTTTTACGCTGTGTTTACGTTCGTGTATGAACGTTTGCGCCTATGGATGCGTATAATACCATGTTGCCTCTCTTTGTAGGCTGTTCTACTAAAGAGGTCAGGGACAGATTCAAGAAATTAGCTCTAAAGTGGCATCCAGATAAGAACATTGATAACCCTGATGACGCTCAGAAGGTTGCTAACTACACTGCATGAATTCCCTATGTCCAGTGACTGTGTTTTCATGCAGAAATTCCAAGCGATATCTGCAGCATACACTAAACTGGTATCTTCGGACAGTGAGGAGGAGGATGATGATATTCCCAACGTGAGTTCCTCTCTCTCTTGTGTTGCGGCGTGCCACTCCCCCATACATAGCTACATAGCTGCTGGACAAGGCATTTGGCTTTCCTCGCAAGTTCAATACAGTACACGACCAGCATTCTTGATGTGTTCTGTGTGTTAGAAGAACACTTTCTTCTGACATTGGTTGGCCTCAGTGTACTCTTGTTCTCTTTGACACACACACACACCTCTCTCTCTCTATCTCTCCTGGTGATGGTGTTTGTGTAGGATTCCCTCAGAGAGATGTTTGCCAGGATATGGCAGTCACACAACAGTGAGTTATACGCATACGTACACACATACGAAATATCCACATCAATCCGGCATCGTCTGTAGCTGTGTAAACTCTCAAAAGTAAAGTAAAGCTTGGCTATGTATATACTTACTTACCGTAAAGTATAGACTGGTAGTGGTCTCACAATATGTGGCTCGTCAGCAACTAGAAAGCACCCATGCAATTTGCAATAGAGCGCTTCCTAGTGTAATTCTATCTCCCATCCAATCGTCCCCCTTTGTATTTGAGCCCTTCTTATGTATGAAAACATAGCATACCAGCCATGTACAGCTAGTGATGTTGCGTTTTCCCTCTCTTCTACCCTTCCTGCCCTCTCCCTCTTCTCACTCCCCTCCCCCTCTACTATGGTCTCCTTCTGTCCTCTATCTCCCCCATCTTCCCATCCCCCCCTCCCTCTACTACACTCCCCAGGAGGAGCCTTCTCCAGCGACCCTCACCTGTTCTGTGACTGCGATGCCTGTCAGGCAGACTGGGAGGATCTCTCTCTTGATGACTTCATCGGCTCCGACTCTGACCCAGACGACGATTTCTACTATGACGACAGGTGAGACACCCTCTCCAGCTCACTGCTGCCCCACCAGTCAGAGGAACATCTTGAGGCTATTACTAACTGCTCCTTGTGGAGTTTTTTTTTGGAACACATTTTGCAAAGAGGGTGTTAAAGTTACAAAATTCAGGAAGGGGGGCGGGGGGTGCACAGGGCACAAGTTGATCTTATACATAGGCTTACTTCAGGATTAAGGAGGAACACATACCTTTCAGAAGGTCATTTGCTCTCCACTCTATCCCTGCTGCATTGTGGAGAGTGTGCATGCCTTTATGGATGTTCTAGTATAGTAGGACCTCCGTACTTCCCCCCACTCCCCTCCCCTCCAGTCTGTATGCCGATGACCTGCTGAGGCAGTTTGGAGAAAAGCTGTACCGAAAGTACAACGAACCCTCGGGCAGAGCCGAAAAGAAGGCCAAGCAGATGTGGACTGGTATGTATACACTATGCATCCATTGGCTCACACTGTATGGAATATCAAAGAGCAGTTCAAATGTATAGGGTATAGGTGTTGTTAGTAAGTTGTGTGTCTCAATGTGCCAACAGGTTCAGGCTATAGAGGAAGTGTGACTGCAGAGGTGAGCTCACTAAGGTAAAGTGTGTATAACTGTATGAACTTCTGTGTGTGTAGGAGGCATCCAGGAATGCTGATGAGTTACTGGAAGCTGAGGAGAAGGAGAAGAGAGCGGCGGAGAAGAAAAAGAAACGCAATAGGAAGGTTTGTCAAGTATACTCTTTCAACATCCCCCCACTCCTCTTCCGTTTGATTTTCCAGAAGAAGGAGTCTAAGAAACGTCGAAAAGCCGTAAGTTTTGCACAGACCATTCCCCAACATTGTCCTTACACCAGACGCTCTTTGTGTCGCCGTAAGTCTGTCTTGTTTTCACACGCGCCCCTCTCCCTCTGTTTCTCTGGTGTGACACACTCCGTGGACATAGAAACCAGAAGACGGATGTTCGGAAGAGACTCCGCCTCCAGACAAGGAGGAGGGAGGAGGAGGAGGAGGAGAAGGCTGCAGAAGATGAAGAGCTTCAAGATGAGAAGGTAATCCGTGAGACGGCTGAAGAAAGACACAAACCAGACAAGACTGATAGCAAGGATAAAACTGAGACTGTAAAACAAGCGAATGTTGTGGACAACAAAAGTAGAAAGAACACTAGTGATAAGAAGAATGGCGGGCAGTCGGTGGCATCCAAGAGGGGACCGACTGCTGCTGTGAAGCCAGTGCCTGGTGCAGTGGGGAATAAGAAGAAAGGGAGAGAAGATAAAGATGAAGAGGAGGAAGAAACTATATCAAGTGAAGATGAGGTGAGGGAACGTTCAGCAAGAATGAGTTGTTAAAGCTCTTTCTCCCTACCTCCCTCCTCCCTCTCCTCCCTCTCCTCCCTCTCCTCTCTTCCCTCCTCCATAGCTGGATTACAGCAGTGCCTTCCTCAGCCGTGCCAAGGTGCTAGCTGCAGCACGTGGCCCCAAGACAAAAGACAAGAAAACTCCTCCAGCGACTGAGAAATGGCAGCAGGAATCCCGGCAGAAAAAGAACATTACTGAACAGAAAACTGATACGAGACCGGATCCCGACCCATCTGACACGAAAACTAAAAGAAACAGGTTCAAAATTCGGCAGCAACCACCGCAGCAGCAGCAACAGCAGGGCAGGAATTCTAGAACTGCTAATAGAGGACCTGGACATTCTAAACTGGCTAGCGCGGGGATAAATGGCTCTGCCCCTGTGTTTACTGCTAGTAACGGACACGACCAAGTTCCCGCGGTGGGTGTGGTGGTGGAGGAGGAGGAAGAGGAGGACGATCTGTCTCCAGTTGACATGTCCCAAGTGAGTTCACCGCACCATGTAGTCAGTTGGAATGTTAATGATCGAGACACCCATATGGCACTCGCTGCAAGAAAATTTCGCGATTTGAAGCAACTGTCCAAGAGTGTTATTTTCTTTGTGGGTCGAGAATATTTCCACTGCTGGACTGGTCATGTTACGTAACTGCCTCGAAAGCTTCGCACTATACAGTAAGCTTTAGAATCAAGCAAGTCCGTTGAGTTTGATGGAAAAGTCTGGATAGCTAGCGTAAAGTAATAGTTGATGTTGGGTCGAGTGACCAGTACAAATGCAGTAAACTGTGGGCTCTGTTGGAATATTTATAGAGTTTGTACGTATGTAGTGTGAACGCTGTTGCATTGTTCTGGGTGTCAGGCAAAGCTGTACCAGGCCAACATCCCTCAGAGCAAGCTACTGGCTGGGGAAGGCAACAGGGCAGCTAAGGCAGGGGATTTTGAGGAGGCCGTCCTCAAGTATTCCGAGGCCATCTCTCTCTATCCTTTTGATCACAGGTATGTGCACGACACACTATGCACGAGTACCTAGAATCCAGGTACAAATATGTACACATGTTTAGAACAGATACAAGCATGCGTACGTACATATTAGGTCAGAGGTCAAATGTAGCACATGTCAGTACAACTGTAGAATGTAGCATCATATGATCGTAGGTATACGTAGCTATAACTGGTGTGTGTGTGTGTGTGTCTGTGTGAAGTGACTGCTGTGTGACTTATGTATGTACTTTTCTCTCTCTTTATGTGTCCACTCACAGATACTTTGGGAACCGTTCATTCTGCTACGATTACCTCCAAGACTATGCCAAGTATGTCAGATACATTACCTCTTTACCTAATACTATGCATCGTGCTCCCATGTGAAGGGCTCTGACTGACGCCAACTCGGCTCTCAGGATTGACATCAACTGGGCCAAGGGGTTCTACAGGAGAGGGAGAGGGCTGGCTGGACTCAAGGTCTGCACACCATCAATGAGTACAGTACCTAGCATCATAGATGTATGGGGCTATGATGGAGTGTAAAACACTCTAATAGGTACGTACATATGTACGTATCTTGCCTTGTACAGCAGAGGCCCCTTTTGCATACAGTTTGCTTACTGTTAAACTAAGAGTGGATGTGAGTGTGACGGTGTGTGTGTGTGTGTGTGACGGTGTGTGAGTGTGTGTGTGTGTGTGTTTGCAGAGGTATGAAGCTGCGGTGACATCCTTCATCAGAGCCCTGGACCTGAACCCAGAGTACGGCGAGGCCAGAGAGCAGCTGGAGATGGTTCAGCTCGAGCAGCTCCAGGTGTGGCTCACAACACCTGTGCACCTTCCTTCTCCCCTTCCTCTGTCTCTCTCGCCGGCAAAAAGCGCAGCGGGCATCGGGCGATGAGCGTGCGTCGGGCAGGTAGCGCAGCCGCCTGGCGGGGGCTAACTTATAGCCGACCACGCAGAGCGTCCGAAGCCCGCCGAGGAGAGCGGTGGCACTTCCAGCCCCGCAGCGCAGGCAGTCTCTCCTCCTCTATGTGTGCCCACGCCCCTCTTCCCCACTCCATCTCCCCTCCCTCTCCTCCCCCTCCCCCTCCTATGCACAGGGCATGGGGTTTCCTCTGGAGGCTAGCAGGAGAGCTCTGGCAGAGTACCACACCGTTCCAGCCGCCATCGAGGCTATGGTCAGAAATACAGGTCTGCCTTATCCTCAAAACAGCACCCAGTCTATCACGGAATGTCTTATATTTGGCGTTTCACCTCTCAATACTTTTCATTCCAGTGCTATATGTTTGTGAAAATAAGGACACCACTTTATAAAACACACACGTATAATGGTGTCCTAATGATATACAAGATTTCGTTGTATGTCCACAGTGATATGAGATCAGTTCATTGTGTCATAATTATAGGAGGAGGAGGAGGAGGAGGAGGTAGCGAAGGAGGAGGAGGGAAGAAACACAAGAAACATGGGCCAGAGTACACTCCAGTCTTCAACCACAGCGGCTTTGAGATTCCTCCCAGAATGCTGACCCAGACGTGAGAACCCCCTCCAATTAGCCAGAGTTATTGTCATTCGTCCCTCTCCCTCTCCCCGTCTCTCGCAGTATTCCTCCCAAGAATTGCTCTCTGTGGGTTGGAAACATAAACTCTCGCTCTCTCACGCAGGCCGTGGTCACCAACCTCTTTCAAAAGTAAGACGACAACTCTCTCTCTCTCTCACCTGTATAGCTATGTCGTTAGCTTCATTCTCAAATACCGAAGCTGACATTGCGTCTTTTCTCCCATCTCGTTCCCACATTGTATCTCGTTCCCACATTGTATCTTACCCCCATCTCGCCACGACTATCTCGCTCAACAGGGTTTCCTTTAGGGGTGTGTGGGGTAGTTGCCCCCACCCTGTAAAATAAACATACGGTATGCCTCTCAAAATTGTTTTTTTTTCTGGTGAATTTGCTCACCTTTGCCTTTTTTTCACATGAGCCTGGGAACAAGGCTAAACTGAAAACCATCTCTGTGACTTCCCACACACAGGCACGGCCAGGTGTTGTCAGTTCGGATGCTCTACGAGAGGCGGTGTGCGTTTGTCAACTATGCGAAGCCAGAGTCGGCTGCGGTGGCACTCACGAAGCTGCAGGGACACACCGTCGGTGGCTGCGTCCTCCTGCTGCGCTACCCGGAGAGCAACCCTGCCAAACCAGCCAACGAGAGCCCCCAGTCTTCTGCACCTCCTCCCAGGTGAGAGTGGAAGAGAGCCCACAACATTAGACTCCCCCTGTAGTAACTAGACCATCATAGGAGTGTGTCCCGATACCTGCTCTAGCAAGACAATTAGACATTTCGCACGTAGTGCTAACTAGTGCATGTAAATTCCACCCCTTTTCTGTGCGTAAGACAGTAGGCTACTCCTTCCCTCGTGTAGACATTAGTTGCGCAACACTTCGCCTTGTCCAACATTAACATCTTGTAGAAGGTGTCGGTTAACCCCCCCCCCCTCTCCCCTTCACACCCCCACACCTTCCTACACACACACACACACAGGTCCAAACAAGGAGCCGCAGCTGCGGCCGGAGCAGTTGACGAATGCCAGTACTGGAGGAGGTCGTCGGGGTGTTACTACGGCGATCAGTGTCGCTACCGCCACCTCCCTGAGAGTCGGGGTGTGGACTCCGGTTACTACGGCGACCACCCCAGCCAGTAGACCACGCCTCTTTTGTCTCTTCCACGCAGTGCACTAAACGACCGAGCACCATTGTACTAAACCGACTGTGCGATATTTGCACTGTTTATAACACTCCCTCTCTGAGCATAATTATTATTATTATAATATTGTCTGCCTGTACAACTCTCACGTCCCTAACTAATACATGAACGTTATATATCCATAATTTATCCACCGTATGACACACTGACGTGATCTCAAGTATAATTTTATACTGCACTGACAGTAAACTGCATGAGCTATAAACTTGCTCATAAGCAAATGGTAGCTGGCCAAAAACACCAGCACTCCACACGCGCTGAGTGAAGATGCCTGCTTTGTTTTGGAAAATTGGCAAGCAAAGCGAGCCTACACCTGGCTCACAGGACATTGCGTATGTGCAGAAGTCACATAATGTTCACTTACTCGCGCTCGCTTTCCAATAGCTCACTGCGCAGCGTACGGTTTGTCACAGATGTCAAGTTATTTGCTTGCCAATAGCATGTTCAAGTACCATTTTTCCACCTGAGCGATAGCTGATTACGGCAATAAACACCATTATCTCATATTAAAGTTGAATAACAACGATATTAGCCAGTGATGTGTACATCATCTATAATAATCTGTGTGCTCTGCTGGGTGACCCGTGTTTGTATGTATACATACATACATACATACATACATAATGTTTGGAATGTTTGGAATGTGAGGAGGGTGTTTGCAAGTGTAACACTGTGATGTGACAGTTTAACTGTAATATTATGTATCTATGACTCTGTGACACACACAACAACAACAACAACAACAACACGGATTGTGGAAGACTATATGCACACGTACAGTAAGGAGGTAGAGCGATTAAAAAAAGAAGTGACGATTTGTCCTGACGATAATTATAATAATATGGCTCTGAGGGTTGTTTGGATGTCTTTGCGGTGCTTCACCCTACATTACTTCTGTGGCGCGGGGGGCCGGAGAAGGGGTGTGGCTTGCGACGGAGCTGCGAGCGGCCACGCCCAGCTGACGGAGGTGCACAGCATTTTTTGTTGTTTTTTCTTTTTGAGTCTGATTAGCATTCTTTGTACCCTCACGTTGTCTTTCTGGGTTGCCGTGACGACCCGCCAGGTGCCAGGTTGACTGGCAGCGAATGAGGGGAGCATCGTCCACACACCACCTGTGGACCAATTAGCATTTAAAAGCTCTATTGCATAATCCTAGACAAATCATTGCATGTAATGTGTGCATGTACATTATAAAGAGCGTGTATTGTGTACATAATGTGCTATTTATCCCTAATGGAGGGTGAATAGCTTCTGAGAAAGGCTCTAGAGAGGGGGGTAGTGGATATGGATTGTCTCTGGCCAACCTAGACCCACAAACACTCTGCAGCTATTCACCTCCCGGTCCATATCCCAACACCGTGTTTAGCATCTTGGCTGTTTTCTAGTTACGTCACAATACTACGGAGTACAAAATTCATTTTTGGTGCGCGTTTATGTTAGTACTGCAGTTTGATTTTCTGAGATGTGACTTCTGTACCCTTGGCTATTGTGCTCTGTCTAATTTGCACTCCTTGAAAGGCCGCTACGTTGCCCTAGATTTGTTACAGAGAAGACAGAGAGCAGAGGGAGGTAGGGAGGGTATGTACCTGGCCACAGGTGCGGCAGTGGTGTCTCCTCTTCCTCCAGGAGAAGGGTTCACTGCAGGCCGCGCAGTTGAGGCAGTCTGAGTCGGGCACCCAGTTGCTGGACGAGCTGGGGGAGCCACTCGCTCCAAAACCCAGACCTGCGTGGAGACAAAGAGAAGCTTGCATCATGCCGGTAGATATACGGCGTTCTTGGCTTCATTATGGGATTCCATTGCCATTGTGAAGTGAAAAGATAATGGAAGAAAAGGGTTTTTAGCCCCTAAGAGCGTGGTGTACTCACTCACCCTCTGCGTCAGAAAGGTTGGAGCTGGACTGCATGAAGATATTCCTGTCTTCCTCTCCATCCGTCTTGTCGCTGGCCGATGACTCAGGTGGCTCCTCTTCGGGCTCGCTGAGACACACGGCAAAGACGTGCTTGAGAATGACCCTGAGGTCCCTGGCGTGGTTTGTCTGCAGCTGGTCTGCGACTCCAGAGATGGCCACAAACAGCCTGTGCATGAGGTCCTCGGCACTGGCAAACCCTGCCGGCCCGCGGCTCCGCTGCTGTTGGCCGCCGCGTCTTCCCGCACCCCCGGGCCCTCGACAACTGCGCGACTGCCGCTGCTGTTGTCTGACTGTCGTTGCCGACACCAGAGGGTTCTTGTCGTCCTCGGTAGCTGTTGTCAGGAGGAGCGGTGGGGAGATGATAGGTGTGGCCATGGGGAGCTCGTTGACGATGGGCTGATCGGGCTCAAACTGAGGAAACTGTTCTCCCTCTCTTCCAATAGCTAGAGACCCAGCTTCACATGTCGACGTCATCTCGGTACCAACAGCTGCAGCATCTTGCAGCGATGGCGTGTGAAGAGTGTTAGCAGCATCTTCTCCGCATTGTGAGGGAGAGTTGGGAGCTGGCGGGGAGATCCAGCCCTGTTTGCTCCCCCACCGCAGCAGTCTCAAGGTGGGCTTGGTCAGCCAGGTCATTTGACCCGAGGGATCGGCTCCGCTGATGTGATGACGGCCGCGAGACCTGAGGCGATCCCTGGGAAGAGGGAATGTCTCTCCGTGGAGGGTTGGGGGTCACAGGGTTCGACTGCGGGGTCGTGGGCGAGGAGGAAGCGGCTAAAGAAGTGGTGCTGGGAGTGAGAGGAGAGAGATGTGAGGGGTTGCTCAGTGGACGTGAGGAGGCTCGGCCAGGGGCGAGGGAGCTGGGTGGGGTTAGGGCAAGAGAGCCGAGTCCCTCAGAACTACACAGAGCTTTCTCGAGAATCACCAGTTGTTCATCTGTGAGGTAGCCAAGCAGCTCCCTACATTGGGTGGAGGAGAGTTTACATTATAGATTGCCTTATAGCAGTTAGGTGTGGGTTCTTTAGTCCGAGAGTGTACATGCTCAGTATTACATATACTGGAAGTGAGACGACTCGACTGAGAAAGGAAGACGAGGAGAGGAAATGACGTAAGGTTGTTTAGGTCAAAAACACCGCCTTATTAGTAAGGGCAGAGTGTGGAATTGGTACTTGCAGTATATCAGGAAGGTTTCTATGGTGATGGACCAAGTACATAACTTCAAAAGAATCTACTGGAGTTCACACAGTATACCAAATGCCTGGCACTCAATATCACCGGCACAGCCCCGATAAACATGAATCACGGACGTGACTACCGGGGCACAGTTCAATCTGGGGCAGTTGCTACGGTCCATTAATCACCACTAGGTGTGGAAGACCACACAAGATCCTGCGGTACACGGACTCACTTGATTCTGCCGAGCAGAGTCTGGTAGCCTCGGAAGAAGGGAGGAAGCTCTTTGGTGGGTTGCGAGGGATTGATAGGGCCGTCCGGACATACCACCAGTCCACTGTGGATACAAAGGGAGGAAAGTCACTTGAGCACAGTCACAGTGCATATTTCGTTGTACACTAGAGAATGGGAAGAGAGAGAGAAGAGAGATGGAGTTTTGCGTACCACACGATGGCCAGTCGTGGAATGGCAAACATGATGGAAGGGTCCATCATCTCGATCATGTCGCTGTCTATGTACTCGTTCTTGAGAGCCCTAATGAGGATGGACAAAACGCACACACTAACAGCTATGTTGTACCATTGTCACACGACATGTTAATTGGACAAGCTATAGATGTTATGGAGTCCGGTGGTGGCATGCATGCAGCACTAATGCAGCAGTTTGATAACATTGTTATTTGCATACATCATGCAGGCTTTGCACAAAACTACTGACCCTTATCTTATCCTCAACCCTCTCATGTGTGTTTGTGTGAACGAGCTATATACTCGGTGTTCAAGCATGCGCGGCAAGTGGAAGCCACTGTGCTGAGGCTGACGTTGCAAGTCCACGCGAGGAATGCGCTGCTTCTCTGTGAGGCCTGCCCTTTCCCACTGGCTCAGTTTCCACCAGAGAAACAGGTGATCGCGTCACCCTTCGTCACGTGGATAGCTAACAGGATGTGGGCATCTCCTCTACCTCGTTGGGTGGCGGGGCACTCCTCCTGTAATACAGTAATCCTGCGAGACAACCCGTCTTCCCCAGAGCCTTTGTAGACATTACAGGCACATGGAACAATTTCTATGCCCTTTCGACCCTCTTCAAAGCCAGTCTCATAAATCGTGCTCACCTGTGCATGTACAAGTGTACTGTACTGCTACTGATCTAGACAAAACAGGCTCCCTGTGCAACATACACTCCTATATACCTGAGTGTGGACTCGCAGAATAGGACAATGACGTCTTGTTGATGGTAGTACTGTCTCTCTGATTTCACGCTGCACATTAACCCTACATACCTGCAGATAGACACAGCAGCAAAAGATGAAGCAGAGACCCAATTCAGAAAAAAAAACCTGGCCTGTGTGTGTTTATGTGGCTTCAAACTTAAAGCCTCGGTTGGTAATACATGTGGGAGAGTAAGATATCGTGCTAAACAATCCGACTGTGTGGTCCTATAACATGTGGTATTTCGATCCGAACGGAGAGACCAGATTGTTGTCTAGTGTGTGTGTGTGCATTTGTGTGTGTGTGTGTGCACGTGTGGTGTCCACTCACCGAAACTCAAAGTCTGCCCACATGACATCAAACTCTATCAGCATGTCCTTGAGCTGCGTGTCGAGGAAGGGGAGAGAGAGAGAGAGAGAGAGAGGAGGAGGAGGAGGAGAAAGAGGTAAACAATGATTTCCATTGTGTGGTCTTTGTTGGGAAACATGTAATGTGATTGTGGGCCTGCAGTTTCACTCTTTGGTTTTCTGTGTCATGTAGGAGTTAATGGGAAAGCAAACAAAATGGTGTTTATAATACAGTAGTCCCAAGAGTTTAATAAAAGAAGGGCATTGCCAGCTCTGAAAGGGAAACTGGCAGGGGCATTATGCTGGGCAGGAAAAAGGGTGAACCCTGAGAGTGGGGAGGGAATGTTTTCAGGACTTAGAGGAAGGAAGTTTGGCAGACTGCAGGATCAGGGAACAACAGTCGGGTGGGTTGGTGAAGATTCAGTGGAGAGTCTGAGTGGCTTCTCTGACTGAACCACTGTAAGGTCAGGTCAGGAAGACAAGGAAGCTTCCATATTGTGTTGCTGGGATCAAGTCAGGACATGGCGAGGAAGTATGGCGGAGGAGAGCTAAAGGGGGTTGTGTGGTCGATGGGTGTATGCATGTACTGGTAAATGGTAGTAGTTCGAACGGCGTGATGTGTACAGAGGAGTCAACAGTGGGCACTTTGAAGCTATTAATACCTCCGTGGAGGGGTGGACGTGCACGTGTGTGGCCACTAGTCCTGGGTGCATCTCGGATGTCACATTACAATATCAACCTCCTCAAGGGAGGGAGTTGTGTTCCTTTGTGTTTTCGAATTCCTCGCATCATTCCATAGTAGGGCAAATTTCAGTAGACAATCACCCATGTATAGTGATATCTGCCTATTTTTTGCTGATTCCCAGAAAACTAGGTCTACCACACAAAACTGTTGTCATTCTATGAAAGGTAAGTCAAAAAGGCAGAGTGAAAACAGCAAACCGCAGAAGTAGGGGGAGAGGGATGGGAGGAGATAGTAAACGGTTTCTCTTTCACAGTGCAGCCCCCACATGCATACTGTGGTCTTCAGCTAGTAACTAACAGATCATAAACAGGGGATATTGAAATGGGCTGATATCGGTATTATACACAGAGGAAGTGGGGCTGGACTAACGCACAAAGTGAAAAGGTTTTGAGATTATGTGTGGTCCGGTTTCTTAGGGTTATGTTCTGTGGCAAGAGAGGGTATTTTTTCGAGGGCAGTGGTTGGTGGCTCTGTGTTGACTGGAGAGGGAAATGGCTGGTGGATGTGTGCATTTCATGGATCAAGTACCACAGTCCATAGATCAGACTCTCCACAGTCTTTGAAGTCACAACAGGTATACGTGTAGCCAGCATGCTAAAACTAACACAGAGGTTGCATACATTTCAGTGTACCCTCAGCAACCACTGCATATTCCTGCCATTTTCCCAAGTATTAACAGCAGTGGCCTATCACGGCATCAATGCAGCTGTGAAAAACGCACTGACGGACACTTGGAGTGAAATAATGATGTGAACAGAACAGGTAGGCACTCGGATCGTACGTACGTCTGATGCAGTTTGCCGTGTACGTCTTACATAGTGTCTGTCCCGAAACATGTGCTTCCCAGTAACCGTAAGTCCATTAGTCACATACAATGATTGTTGGCACACCAGCCCCTCTATTCCATATGTACAAGTCAACATCAGCGAGACTGGCACGACTACTCAAACGCAGCACACACTCTAAAATCTCATTTAACTGAGTTTTGGGGCTCTTACTGGACGTGTATATATGCCTATACAGCTGAAGTTACATACGTACACAATGTACTACATTGCAACTGGTCCAGCTGTCTGGCATGGGAAAGCTAAGGGACCGTCTTGTCTTACTGCCCATAATAAGACCAGGGAACACAGTATATGGAACCGTACAGGGAGTCTTAGCTCCTATTATAACTCGGTATATACTACCGGCCGGTTTATCAAACTAGTTAGAGCCATCGGCCTTTTGGGGGCATTTCTGAGCATTCCGTACTGGCAGCAGCACATCTCCGGGCAAGCAGCATCATACGTCTGTATAATTATGATTCCATCGACAGTGTATGGGCTCTGTTGCTGGCAACCTGATCAACCTCTTTACCAACAGAAGCCAGTTGCTCATTTTACTCCAGAGATGCTCAGCTGAGGAATGGCCGAGAGTGGCATGCAAATCACGGACAGTATTAGAACCCCAGACCAAAGGAAAATGAGGTTCCGGATAAGTATATACCTACTAGGGAAACCAGAAAAAATCCACCTCTTTCACTCTCCCTCTCACACACCCACCCCCCCACACGTACACACACCTTCTGGCTGTAGACTTGTCTGTTGGTGAGACACTGCTCCTTGAGTGCTGCTCTCACTCTACTGATGGTCTTGGAGAGTTGGACAGCAAATGGCCGCAGTTGCTCCGACTCCAGTTCGTGATTGAGAATGTGTGACCCTGCAGCTATACACTGTGGGGAGCAGAGAAGAGAGAGGAGGAAGACAGAAAGGGGGGTTGCACTAGAGGGATTTGTGGAAACTTTGTATAGTCAAAATAGCTTTAGTATTCATAACCAGAGAGATGCATGCATGACATCATAATTATCATGGTGGACACAGTGATGAGATGAGAGACAGTTGTTTGAGAGAATGGAAGTAACGACAGATGATGGCATGTTTGATGCCAAGCACACAATATCCAGCATACGCTGGATAACATCATGAGGAAATGCTTTGAAAAGTTGAGGCAAATCCTTTCCTATATAGCACCTAGCCAATTATACATACTCTGCAGTACAGAATACCCTGATGTAGTCTTCCTTATGCTATATATAGCTATATTACTGACCACCAGCAAGTGAAAAGGCGAAGCCAAAAGGTACATACATTATACTGAGAAGTCCAGACGTTTAACTTCCAGGCAGGAAAAAAGACCTACAAGGTGAACTACATTCATTACCCTTGAGCATTAGGTCCCGCCCCAACAGTTCCAGGCAATCAATTAGGTACACCCCTTTGTTATACGTGGGAATAACGCAATACCTTGTTACGCGTAGTAGGTCGAAAAGCTAACAAGATCAAACACAGCAAATTTGTCACTCGTTGTCCTCCTACAGGGTCAGACCCCTCCCTCTGCTATATGCAGAGTATTATCAGGTCTTGGATGTAAACACGAGAACAGACACACACGCGAGTGAGTATTGTGCACGAATGCACACACACGTTGGGCTCAATTTTGTTTCAAAGGAGTGAGAACACGGGGCTCCTATTCAGCCAAACAGGGCCAGGCAATGGATGTGCGGTTCTTCCATTTGTACTGTTCACTGCACACAACTTTGTTCCCGGCTATTGCGGTACAGAATAATCTGTTCACTACAGTGCTCTGCAAGTGTGCCTCTCACTATAAAACTTATGCCACACAATGTACAGGTATTATACTTCTTAAACAGACACAGTGCATGCAGCATATCAGTGGTAGAGTGCTCACCTCTGCTCCAAACCACAGGGGACCTGCAGTGGGAAAATGGAAAGTGATTTTTACTGTAAATGGACGTTACGTATATCGTGGAAAGGCCTGGATGGGGTTCCTACCACTGTAGCCAAGAGCTCAACTGTTTACGGAGGGGATTGCCTCGGAACCCTTTCGTTAACTGGTAATGGTGTGTTTGGGGCTCGCGCTTTCTGTGGTATTTTTGGTGGCAGCACTCTGCCAGTTGGCCCATGATGGAGCCATTTCGGAGGAAATCCACGCCTCCCTTTCTGGCCCAGGAATATACACACCCCCTATCTCCAACACACACACCCTCAAACTGGCCCACTCTCTTGGATAAACAACAAGCCCGTTCTAGACATGCAAACCGTTCTGTTTACGGCAGCCCCACCCTCTATGATACACACTACCTTCCAAACCAAACGCATTCCTGTGGTCGTTTGTTAATTCAACTTTACACTGGGTTTACGACTGTGTACGGCTTTGCGCTGTTCTGCGGCGGACTAGGCAGACTCACCGTTGATCTGATCCACTAGAACGTCGTCTGGGTATTTGGCTCTGAAGTCTCTGCAGGTGTGATGCTCGGGGACCGCGTCTCGCGTCACCGCGAAGATGACGTTCATGAGGTTGTGCTGCGCCTCCTTCAGCTGTCGGATGAGTGTCGCCCGGCGGTCCAGATTGTCCGGTGTAGTCTTCATGAGGTAGTTCAGCTCCTGCATCTGGTGATTCACCGCCTCGTCGCAGTAGTAAAACACGCCAGCGGGTGACCGTCTGTCAGCTAAAGAATAATGCAATGCGGATTTTTCCTCTCGTTACACTTGAAAAGTAGACAGCGTTACCTTTGGTTTGTTGATCAACTTGCGAATTGCCAGCATTTCGACCGCTTGAGAATTCAGTCAGACCTTTGGAAAAGTAGGTGCTTCTTTGCAAAGTTGTGCTTTTATATCTGCGGAGCGCAACCGCATGTGCGTTCGCGTTGGCGTCGTGAGAGTGCGTGTGGCCGGACGCGAAATCCCGCTAATAGCGGAAATTGAAACGATCGGATCGCGGACGAAGGACCGCGCCAAACAACGCCCACTTTGCACAGCGGTCGGGTAAGGTTTTACAGCAGCCAGGGATGCTGCCTTTCAAAGAGAAGCGGGCCTATACCCTCCAGAGAGACTTTTGCGTGTTGGAGAGAGAGAAGAGGGTTAGCAAGATTCTCGGGAGCCATGCCTTCCGCGCGGAGCTGGAAGGGATCCTGCAAGGTCAACTGGACGGCTCGCGGAGCCCCCCCAAACCCTCCCGCGCCCTCAGAAGCCTGCAAGAAAACGTGGTACCAACCTCTACGGTGGAGGCGGCTCGCAGAGGACCTGGGGGACCCGCTGCCTCGTCAGTGATCCCAGATCAACGACTTGAGGGGTGCCCGCTCGTCTCGCTACGTCCTCCACGAGCGACAGCTCCGCTGCAAGCTAGCCTCCCTCTGTCGACTAGTGGATTGGTTCAAGTGGAGCCAGCTCGTGGACAACCACGTCTCTGTAAGTTTACTCTCTAGTCGGATCTTGCCTGCTTGACTCAGCCCCACCCCCTTTTCCGGTTGCAGGCTCGGGGTGTAGGCGAGAGAGGAGAGTTCCTCGTGAACCCTTTCGGACTACTGTACAGCGAGGTAACGGCGTCCAGCCTCGTGAGAGTGAGCGGGGAGGAGGGAGGAGGCATAGTGGACGGCGGGAGCACGCGGCTCGGGGTGAACAGACCGGGCGTGGAGCTCCATTCGGCCATCTACGGCGCCCGGAGAGACGTGCAATGCATTATGCATCTGCACACAGTCGCAGGAACAGCGGTAAGAGATGTCTATGAGATACACTCTAGCTGTATTTTTTCACGTCTAGAGCTAAACATTGTTCCATCATGACATCAGGTATCAGCAATGAACTGTGGACTGCTGCCAATATCAGAGGAAGCATTGGGTGTGAGTCACACGGTATCGTGATACACATATCCCTTCACATTTCTCTCTGTATATTATTAGGTGGGGAAAGTGTCATACTATGAGGGCAGGAAACCGCTAGTTGGTCACAAGGAGTTTGCCAAGGCTCTCGGGAAGAACAAGGTCAGATAATAGATAACTCTGTGCAGATATCGAAAGCTCATTTACTCATAGCATTCCTGGAAAAAAAAAACCCAACACACTGTACATTGTAGGCTAGAGTTAGTATAATACTTGTAAGGAAATACTGATGTTCTTAGAAAGAACAAGGCAACTAATTGTAAGCAAGGTAGGATTACTGAAAGACATTATGTATGTATAGGGAGAGACCACTGAGTAATATACTCCCTCTCCCTATTCTCCTCTCTCCTCTTTTAGGTTCTCATCTTGCCTAACCATGGCCTAGTAGCTGTCGGGAACTGCGTGGAAGATTGCTTCCACGTCATGTACAATCTCATCATGGCCTGCAGGATACAGGTTTGTGTGTCCACCTACCACACTCCAGTATAGTGTCACCCAGTAGAGAGGACCAGTAGTGTCTCTATGGAGGAACATAAAACCACAGAGAGTCTGTTTCCCAGGTGGCAGCAGTGTCAGCAGGTCTGTCCAACCTCACCTTGCTACCTCCTCCGGGGCGTGGTGCTCGGGAAGAGTATGCGGGCACCGCGGCAGCCGCGTGGAGCACAAAGGCACAGATGGAGTTTGAAGCTCTCATGCGAATGCTGGACAATCAGGTGAGTGAATGAGGGCCACTTAGGCTCTGGTCGTTGTGGTTTTCTCGGACACCTGGACTCTACTGTGTAATAGTTTCCGCACCAGATCAAAGGCTCCATTGATGAAAGCTAGAATTTCAGTACCTTGGTTTTGGTGGCAAGTGTTGTGATTAATTTTTGACCTGTGTGTATAGGGATACCAGACGGGGTATCGATACCGTGGTCTGAGTCTGCTGGAGGCTGGTGGGGACTCGAGTAGGGGGGCGGCGTGGGAAGAGGTAGTGGAGGGAGGAGAGACAGACACCGCTAGAAGACTGCGTCACAAGAGGAAAGGTGAGGGAAACGTACTTTAGAGTCGGTATACACCTTGAGTTGATGCTTTTGCAGGTTATAAGGAGAAAGGTCCACACGAGGTATGTTTCTTTTGTCAGAGATTGGATTGTGTGAGTGAATAGTATTATGTAGGCGTGGGCATTTCTGGATGATAATCGATCGCGTGACAAGCCACTCACCAAGAACACAAAGGTATTACTCTGTGTCTGTTGGTCTGTGTAAATAAGTTCTCTCCCTGCACGTTGGGGCACAGATAAGGGTGAGAGTGGGGGACTCTGGAGGGGGTGTGTCACCAGTGGAGGAGGAGGAGGTGACCGAGAGTGGGGGAGACCCCTGGCAATTTCTCACCTCACGAGAATCCTCAGTCATCTCGCCTGACTCTAAGGTCAGTCAAACTCCTCCTTTCTGAATTTGTAGCTTCCCATCAATTGTAGATAAGTCTGTCGTGATAAGTGGTGTTTGCCTCATTTGGGGCGAGAGATGTAAATTTAGTAGTCACTAACATGCAACAATTATGCAACGTTTTACGTGGGTTTCTGCGGAAAAAGGCGTAATTTGGACCCAAGTGTTTTGTGATGCCCCTCATAACTTGACTAGTTCCAGTTCACTACTTACTTTCAAGGTAATCTTGTTTGCAAACCGATTTACAGATGTTTGCATGTACTATGCTTTGAGCAGGTCCCTAATACAATCATGTTTACCTACACTTAGTGTGCATGTGAGTTGATGTATTCTGCCCCTGTACTGTTTCTATCATTGCGTGTGCAGGCTGGCAGTCGTCCCAGTACTGCCCAGAGACTCGCCAACACCAGTGCCGGCAGTGGAACTACAAACGAAGACCCTGCCTCTCGCTCCCACCACCACAACCACCACTCGGGGAGGAGACGAGCTCACAGGAGGAGGAAAATCCAACTCTGCCTCGTCCCAACAGGACACCCACTGCACCAGCAACCGGGCCGAACCTCTCTTGCCACTCTACTTCATCAGCTCATTCCCACACATCTCACATAGCTGCTGGAGACACTGCCACTCTACCACCACCAGATCTGAGTACACTGGAACAGACTGCAGAGAGAGTGGCCCATTCTACCGGCGTTGCGGTCCAGAAACTCTCTCAGAGGAGGGTCACCGAGGAAGAGACGGACCGAGGGAGGACCCACAGTGATCCAAATATCGCATCGACCTGGGATGACCTCTCCCCGAGCAAGCACGATCCTCATTACTACCACCATAGGCATCTGGTGGTGGATTCCCAGGGGTATTCATCAGGTGACGAGGCCTCTTACCTAGGGTCTCCTCGCAGACCAGCACAGACTAGCATCACTGAAAGACAGTCAACCCTCCCCCTCAATACAACCTTGCACCATGCTCCCAACTTGCACACCCCTCCCACACTGGACACGCCCACTCCTCACACAAGTCACACCACCTCCCCACCCTCACACGCTCACCCCCCACTCCCCACACACACCCCGGCTGTCATTAGCTACCCCGTGGGGTGGAGCTCGGCAGAGAAGGCAGCCCACGTGGCAAAACTTGTGGCAGACTCCACTGGCTCTGCGGTGCAGAAACTCTCAGAGACTATGGCCGAGAGACAACAGACTGGCACCAGAGACATCACTACTGTCCTCACACACAGTGCAGAAATCTAATCTAGCTCACAATTATAGGGGCAGCCATTATTTATTATTATATGCACAGGTATACAACTTCAAAGAATGCATCATTGTTTCCTTTCAATGAAGCAGTTTATTCTGCGGTGATTATTACTCTGACGGGTGTACTCAAGTTTATGGGTTTAGATATGAAGCAGCTCATCACTGGTCTTTCGTCTGCAAAAAAGAGGGAGAAGAACAGCTAACGAATGAAATAATTTGGCAGTCTGTCTGCCAGGCTTGGAATTATATGATTGTACATGATTACCGATAAGCTGACTGCCTGTTCAGGAATAATTTAACGGTCACAAATATTTCCAGGTATTCAGTACCCAGTCCACCCCAATGGAGCTCTCACTTTGCTCTCAGTCTTCTCTAGCTCCATTGCCTCCTCCTCTTTCCCCTCCCCTCCTCCTCCTCCCCCGCCCTGTGCCTGGGCCGAGGAGGAGGTGGAGGCCTCTGTCATTTCCCGCAGGTTCCTGAGGGCCTGCTCGGGTTCACCCCGGGCAGAGTGCTCAGAACAGACTCCAGGAACGCCTTGTTCTGCATCAGCTCCTCCATCTCCGCTCCAATGACATCTGCAGCCACACCACAAGAGACACAGTACAGTACAGTACATGTCAACAACGAGGTCATAAGCCAAAACCAAAGCAAACAACGCAACTACACCAAGGATAACTCAAACTCGAGCGTTTAATGCACGCTTTGAAACATCAACAGTGAATTGCATACACCGCAAGCAAAACTTTTAAGCCTTGAAGCCAGTGTGCATAGGTTTTGCATACAGCCTCTCTATATATCTCCTTCCTTGGTTCGTATGTGGGGAACTGCACTTTCTAGGGAGAAAAACTATTTGGTAAGGGTGTTAAAATTGCATACTGCAACTAGAGAACATTATTGTGGATGACTATATATGAAACATTAGCTGTAAAGTTTCCTGTCTAGAGTTTAGTGGGATGTGGTATGACAACCGATACTTACTGTCTGAATCCTCGGGTACTTCAGTAGTTCCAGTTGGCTGTAGGGAGCAATGAGAAGAAGTTTATTTTCCACACTCCTAGTGGGTGTGGTTGTGTGGAGAGACAGGGTATGCCCAGACAGACCTCTCCCCCGTCGGTAGCCACAGTGGGTGTGGTCTCGGTCTCCATGGCCTGCTCCAGTAGGCCACTCATGCCGGCTCCCTGCAGGGACATCTGGAGAGCCAGGGCCAACTCTTGCTCCTCCGTCAACTCCTGAGCACCGTACACGCACACACACACACATCAGCACTATCGTTGCCACAGCACAGGTACTATAAAAAGGGCCCAAAAGGCAGTCATAAGCGTCCTGTGAAGAAGGAACTGTGGAGTGCAAATGGCCTGGAGAGAATATTGCATGCAACAACACATCAGTGTCATCTGGTCGAGTTTTTAAAATAATGGAGAGAGAGTGAACGGCTTACTGAGGTTGCCATCCCTGCAAAAGCCTGCAGTGAGGACAACTGAATGTTAACAGAGGGAAGAGTAGTGTTGTAGTGACTGACTGGATTATATGGCAGTTCAGCAGTTTGAGCCTGTGCCAGTATCCCTCCACCCTCCTGACTCACCACCACACCTGTGGACAGAATCACAAGAGGAGCGAGAACAGTCCTCAACCAAACCACATAATGGTGAAAGAGAATAACACACAAGGTGCTGACTTTCATTGTGATTTTTGAATGTGAATTCATCACTCATCGTAACGTTTACTCGGAGAATCTCTCACACACAGTGGTGTATGTACGTACCACTGTCCTCGGTGATGGTGGGGGGAGGACCCTGTTCGTTAGACTGCTGCGTGGCCCTCCTGACCTCCTCCTCTTGCCTCTGTCTCTGCTCCTCCATTGACACACGCAGTGCCTGCACACATGAAATGCATTGGGCAGCCATGTCCTTCTGACTGCAGTCATTTTTACGCGAGCAGACTATCATCACTGAATTACATATTCTTTGGTAAAGGCAAACACAAATTTCATGCCAGGTCAGGTGATAGTGTAGTGTGCAGAGACATTATCACCATTGCTAGCTCAGGGTCTTCTGTGGGGTCGATGCCAAATTCGAACCCCTGTCCCAGGGGAACGAGGGGAGCCCCCTCCTCGTCAGTGAAGATTGGAGACGAGAGGAGAATGTCTGATAGCAGAGGGCCCGGGTGAGCTGTCACCAGGTGACTGCAGAGAGTCACATAGTAGAGAATAGGTAAGAGAAATTTAGCCTTTGTACACATGTAATACCTCGTCCTGTCTTTGCCATTCAGAGTTTCAATAAACTTTTTCAGTTTCTCAGCATTTTCTTCCTACAGGGAGAATAAGTTGGAAGTTGGGGGGGGGAAGATACACACTCACCGTCTCTCCAAAACTGACAATATCAATCGTGACCTTCTCTTTCTTCAACCTCTTTGCCAGCTTGGTCAGCTGCGAGTCACAGAGAATGTACGTTAGGCTAGGTTCACAGTATTTCACAAAGGTGTGCAGAATTCTGTGTACATGCCATGTCGGGAGACTATTTTCACAGCACAAAACATCAGGGCGATGTGATACTGTGTGTACTCAGACTGTAGTATATATTAGCCCACCTCTTTATCAGAGACAGTTAGAGGACTGCCGATGAATGCCACAACCTTCATCTTCTGGTTCTTGTTCTGTCGGTGCTTCAGAGCCAACTGATCCACACAACACACACACATTATGTAGAACAAGACAATGCATGCACATGTGCATCCCGAGGTGTACGGGGGTTTGTATAATACTGACGTGGGCAATCCTGAGAGAAGTGACAAAGTTGACGGACCCCTTTGGCTCCAGGGGCTGGAGGGCCTTGAATATCTTGTTCTGGTCTGAGGTGAGCGTCACGTGAACCTGAGCACTGTGGGACACAGTACCACATATGTAGATACTATACACCACGTAGTGTATAGCTATCACATGGAGGGTGAGGACTGGTTTCTAATACTAGGCGGTCTAGTGTGTGAGGCTCACTCTGATAGTGAGAGGAGTCCCACGGTGTTCTCCGCGTTCTGTCTGGTCTTCATCCTACACACCACGTTCACCGCGTCCTGCTGGGCCTGCATCCGCGTCGGGACGAAGTCTCCGTTCCTCATCCATTCGCTGTTGTCCACACTAGGACGTAAAGAAGCGTGGCTGAATGCATGCTACCATTATGGACAGTGCACAGACTTACCACACAACCGTAGCTTCCAAACCCATGACGATGATGGATACTTAAATAAATTCCAATTGTAGCGCATCACACCGAAGGAGGTAAGGGGGCGGGTCAAAATGGCAGTTTACAAGCCTACTGACGGTTCTTTCCCATTTCTGGAGTATGACAAAGAAATAATGCGCCGATTGCTTTCCCAAAATCTCGTTGAAGGAAGTACATGGTGAGTCCTTATCAGCCCCAGAGAATAGAAAACCAGAAGTCACCCTCCACCGTCAGTTACTTTGGCTTTACTTTTAGGTATCTGATTGATGTGAGTTGGATGAAAAAATGGAAGAAGTATACTGGCTATGATAAATGGGACCAATCTGGGAAATGGAAGTCAGAAAATTTCCCTGGACTTGTGGTGACCAGCAGTCTGTTTGTAGGTATACACTGCCAGATCATGTGCTCTATTGCAGCATGATTGTGGGCTGTTTTGTAAGTACTAGAAACTGGTGGGCCTCTTTGAATTGCAGATTTGGATACTGGTGTTTTAAAGGAACACCTAATGGAGGAACTGGACTATTCTCTGGTCCCAGAAAAGGCATGGCGTCACCTAGTGTGGCGGTATGGGTTGTCAGATGGCTCCAGACCAATAGCCAGGAGAGTAGTGAAGTATGGGCTGTATATGAAGCACTGCAAGGTAGAAGTGTATCTTCTCAATATCAAACTGACATTACATCCAAAGCTGTCTGAGGCAACAACTGTTGAATTAAGCAGAGCTGACACTGTTGGTATGCTCTAGAATCAAATGTGCCCTAAGGTGTCTCTACGTTATGTCTCTATGCCTCTAATTCAGGTGATTTGGGGGCTGTAATGCGAAGGATATACTCTGTCTCTGACAAGACACCATGCAGAGTGTGGCACCGAAACATGTCACACCCTTATGAGCTCCTATCAGATCCCTTTCAGACCTTGCAAGATGCTGTTTTATACAACATGCAGGTACGTAATTTGGCTATGAAACTAGTAAGAAACAAGTGATCTGATATTTTTTAACACTATTTAGACCATTGTTGTTGAGGTTCAAGACAGTGATGGGACATGGCCTAGAGCCACGCAGAGGGCAGGATATGGAAGTGGCTCCCAAAGCATGGAGAACACTACAAAGCAGGTGAAAGCTCCAAGAAAAGAAAAGGGCTCCAACAGCAAGCAAAGAACTTCAGCTAAAGCAAAGAAGGATGGGAAAGTTGCTGAAACAAATCCAGTGGCAAGACCCAGGGATTTGAAAACAAACACTGGTGATAAACTGGCCATTAAAGAAACGACAGGGGATGAAATATCACCAGAAGAGGATGACTGGCTCAAATCACAGCAGAAAAGCCAACATGACGAGCTGGTGCAGAGTGTGGCTACTGAGCATAAGAGAGCGAATCAGGCCAGTCAGCGAGCACAAGATGCCTTGAACCGACTAGCTCAGAAGGAAGGGCAACTTAAGACCTTAAACAAAACATTAGAAGAAGGGACATTGCAAATCAAAGAGCTGGATAAGATGCTGAGGGACCAGGAACAAAAGAGGGAGGGAGAAAAAAGGAGAGCTGTAATGGCAGAGCAAAGGGTGGCACAATTGCAAACTCAGCTCCAACAGCTTAACCAGTCTCTCCAAACTGCAGAAGAGGAGAGAGATGAAGCTCAGCAACAACACCAAAGCACCACACACCAACTGCAAGCGTCGCGCCAACAACTGCAAGACACTGAACAGCGTCTCCAGCAAGCCAACGAGAGGGCTGAGCAGCAACAAGAAAGAGCTGACGTCGCAGAAACACAGCTCCAGCAAGCCAATGAGAGGGCCGATCAGCAGGAACAAAGAGCCGCTATCGCTGAAACACAGCTCCAGCAAGCCAATGAGAGGGCCGACCAGCAGGAACAAAGAGCCGCTATCGCTGAAACACAGCTCCAGCAAGCCAATGAGAGGGCCGATCAGCAGGAACAAAGAGCCGCTATGGCTGAAACACAGCTCCAGCAAGCCAATGAGAGGGCCGATCAGCAGGAACAAAGAGCCGCTATCGCTGAAACACAGCTCCAGCAAGCCAATGAGAGGGCCGATCAGCAGGAACAAAGAGCCACTATCGCTGAAACACAGCTCCAGCAAGCCAATGAGAGGGCCGACCAGCAGGAACAAAGAGCCGCTATGGCTGAAACACGTCTCCAACACTCGGATCAGATGTTCCAGGACATGTTCCACAGGTTGATAGGTCAACTGCCTCAGAGCCAGCCGCAGTGGGTCGTCCAGAGAAATGAGATCGAGCTGACTGGGGAAGAGCTTGGTTCTGGTGGGTGGGCAACAGTTAGAATAGGAACATTTCGAGGGAATCGAGTGGCAGCCAAGTGCCTCCATCGGCAGATAGTGTCTGCCCACAACGTGAGGATCTTCACTCGGGAAATGAATATGGCTGCCAATGCCCGACACCCCAACCTCCTCCAGTTCATTGGAGCCACTCTCGACAGCCAGGAGCCCATCATCTTGACGGAGCTGATGCCCACCAGTCTTCGCCGGGTCATGGAGGAAGGCACTAGGCTCTCCCACCCCCAGATATCCAGCATTTCCCGCCAGGTAGCCCTCGCCCTCAACTACCTCCACCTCACACAGCCTGAGGCCATCATCCATCGCGATGTGAGCAGCTCAAATGTTCTCTTGGAGCCATTTAACTCTGGTTTTAAAGCCAAGCTCTCCGACTATGGCTCTGCCAACTTTGTTCGCCACACCACCACAGTAGGCCCTGGAAACCCGACTTACGCTGCTCCTGAGGCCGGGAATCCAGAGCAGCAGTCGACCAAAATGGATGTGTTCAGTTTCGGCGTCCTCCTTGTGGAGATGTGTGCGGGGGAATTGGCCCCCAGGGAGGTGAGGGATCGTCTCCTTGCCTCCATCCAGTGGCCTCCAATGGTGGCTCTCATTCGAAGCTGTCTTAGGCACAAGCTGCAGCAACGTCCAGACATGGCTACCATTATTACCCAACTGGACCAACTCTAGAACAAGTTAGGTTTTTTATTTTCTAGTTTTGTGATTTTTAGGCGGCCGCTCACACGCATGCGCACGGGAATCAAGAGAAGGTGTGCTCTCGAGAGACTAGACGACTGTCATTGGTCGTCATGTCGCGTTCGAGCTCCAAGACCAAGCTAAATTCGTCTGGCTCGCGCTCCAGCCTCAAGGAAAAGGGCAAGAAGAGAGGGGCGAGGTCGTGGTGAGTAGCGCTGCTGCTTCTACGCTCGTGGTGACGTCGTACATGGAAACGTACTTTAGGACCAGACGGAGGAGAGGTAGTAGAGGAGGTGGTGGAGCAGCTGTCGTGAAAGGTGTTAGGGAAGACAGAGACAGCCCAGCTGGCTGGGATTGACGATCCTCACCAGATAGCTGGGAGGCTGGCTGCAGTGTTGGGCCTGGGCCAGTACGAAGAGAGCCTGTCAGAGGCTGCACTTGTCGACTGCTATGTCGCCACATACTGATATCCATCTCACACTATTAAATGCACACTCTGAACTCACCTCACACTATTAGTTACTGTAATTGCACACTCTGAACACTGAAGATAGTAGAGTTGTTTTTCTTGACTCTACTTCCAAGTTTGCCCGTGAGCACAAGTTCACAGACGAGCAAACTACAACGCTCATTACAATCACACACACCCTCATAACCAACCTCAAAGGTATGATAGTACTGTAACTCTATGCCAAATAATACATGTACTGTCTCCAGAGCACCCACTTTTCACTGTGGACAATATCCAGCAGCTGAGGGACCTGCTAGCTGGAGTGGGCGTGTCTCAGAGGACAGCGTTCAGTGTCTCACTCCAGAGGCCGCCAGACTAGTCGTAGAGTGCGTAACAACTGGTCTCTCTCCAGCACTACTACGCCTCTTTCAATTCCTCTTGACGAGCAACATACCGAGCAAACCATTGAACTCTCAGTAAATTCTTCACTCTCGGTGGTTCATAATCCTCTGCTTGCTACAGTTGCCTGTGAGCTGCCACCTCCACTTTCCACCCACTGTCCCCACCCCGGAATGAGGCCATTCTCTCCAGCTGTATGAGATGTGTCGGCCCATCGCAGCAGCAGAGGAGCAGGAACAGCAGCAGAGCCAGAGGAGACTGAAGTACATTAATAGATCAATGCATCCAAGGTTTTGTGTGGATTGAATCCCCTGGTGTTATAGGTGGACAAGTCTTCTGCCCTGGCTACTGACTCAGGAGGAAGGTAACTGTTGACTGTATGCACACCATACACACACGCATGCTAACTGTGACTGGTTTTTCAGGTGAAGCACTGATGAAAGTGTCCTCAGAGAGCTGAAGGTGTCATGGACTCGTTGACCACGACACACTTTCTACCTATCAGGTCCTGTCAATGAGATTCTATTACAAACGACCATAAGAAGATGTGCGTCCAACGCGCACGCTAGAATGTTCGAGATGTTTTCTAATGTATGTGTCTACAGCTTGCAAGAGAAGGAAGTATGATCTATTCAGCAGCACCTCTCACACTCTGGTAGCATCTCTCAACTTAGTCTTTAAACCGCTGATTTCATAAATACTAGTGGCATATTTATTTGATAACTGACAATTAACACATCTGACAAAATCGGTGTGGATCACTAAGTCATTATAAGAAATGGTACACATGAGTCAGTTTTTGACTAGTGTAGTGTGGTTTTCAGTGTCGTCTGGACCCAGTGCTCCTGAGCCGGCAGAGCCACGTGCACTTCTGGCGGGCGCATGCTCGTGCCGGAGAGTACTCTTTTGTGTCTTGGAGAGCGCTGCGTTCTCTTTGAGTCTGTCCCTAGCTGCTGACAGTCTGACAGCTGACACACTGCAGCGTCCACTGGCAGCGCACAGAGTTGGTAATGCGAGAGCGTAGTCGGGTTTCGTACTGTGCTCTGAGGCTAGTAAATTATGTGGGGATTCTTGTACATCATTTTACAACATTTTGCGCCTCAGAATATAGGTGTTGATGATTCTACAGTACTCTACCCACAAACCACAGGGAAACGTGTGGTTCTTCCTTGTAAGGAGAGTGTTCTATAATAGAAACCTACAGACTCTTTTCAGTGGTGTTGCTCTCCATTGTGCTCGCTGCTACTCTCACGAGTGTGCGTTCAAGTTCAATGAGACTAGATCAAACGACGGGAGCTGAGAAACGTCCTTCCCCACCTTTTCTGATTATCACACCACTCCGTCATACTTCCTCTGAACACAACACAACAGACAACAGTGAAAAACTCAAGATCTCAGGAGTTCCACCGACACAGCGATTGATTTGTTCACACCTCTTCCTCCTCCTCGCATACACTCTCAGGAGGGGAGTGAGGAGACTGTGGGGGTGAAGTCTCTGAGAGCTCAGGGTCAGGTCTAGTCCGAGCCAGGTCACGTGGATACACAAAAGTCCCTTCCTCTGTGGTGTCCGTACCTACAGCAGATAGCACAGAGCAATTCAATACTTGCGTCGCGGAGTTGACACAACCGTCCACATATGAAAACTTGAGGAGAAGACTTCACGATTCAGTGGCAAACAAGAATTGTCGCAGAGTAAACGTTCGCAGATTGCATTTTTCACTTGTACAAATGCTCTTGCTAACAAAAGTGGCTGAGAAGCTTTCACACCAGGCCTCCGAAAGAAATGACAGGATTTGCTAAAGTTTTCACTTTGTACGTGAGCATTTTATACACCGGTAGTACATCGTACAGCCATCTCCTGAGAGACATAGCGTGAGACGTCTCTGGGGCGCATGCCACACTGGTGTTCTGAGAGTCGGTAAAACGTCAGAGCCGGCCGAGGAGAGGGTGGCGGTGTCCTCGTCCACTGGGAGTGCTGAACACTCGCACGCACCGTCTCTCGCCAGAGAGACCAGGGAGGACTGGAAACTGGAGACAGACTCCACCACCTTCGCACATGAGCCTACATGAGATTTACATATGCAGTAATACTGTAGAACAACGGAGATAATTCAGGTGACACCATTTGAGTAGCAGAATGCAGACACACTAAGTACCATTCATACAGTGGTAAAAAGCTACCATAGTACGTACTACGTAGAGTAGTTCAAACGTGGTCAAACATGAAAGTATTGACCTGCTATTCAGCAGCATGTCTCACCCGTCCATGTCAGTCTCAGTCTGCTGCTGGTGGGTAGCAGCAGAGCCATGGAAGTGGCACCAATATCCTGCAATGTCGTCACGTACGACTCTTTGTTTCTGGAGTTGAGATACATCAAAATAATGTAGCACACATACACTCCAAGCTTGCAGTGACCCACTCTCACGTAACAGCTCTCTCAACTCAATACAGTCTCTTCTCTACAGACTCTACGAATCCTGAAATCTTTCTTCAACCTCTCACTTATCCCTGTTGAATGTGGCAGTGCCGCTCTCCAGAGGCCTCTCTGGTCCTGTGTAGAGAGAGCCTTCCTGCTCTCCCTCGCTCCTCTTGCTGCAGTGTGAGGAAACAGAGACAGTACAGCTAGCACACATGCTAGTGGTGAGAGGCTGTACATAGGACACAGTTAGCCTGCTGGTAGCTCAGATTTGTGTGTGGAGAGAAGACACCATATAATATTATGATATAGTACCTGAGAGGAGTAAGGAGTCCAGAGCAGATGATGTCGTGGAGGTCATGGTCTCTGTGCTGTCTGCCACGACCACTCGCCCATTGGCCAGACCTGACAACTCCCTGCATGGCGAGGTATGAGTGAAAAAGTGCTGACTCACACAGACACGATTTCTATAAGATGCGGGCTTACTTTGTTGAAGCAGTCGGTGTGAGTGTGCTGACTCTGGGCTGCTCTCTGCATCCTCAGTTCACCTACAGTAGAGGGCACAGCAGAGATGAGCAGACAGTGTGTGTGAGGCTATCTATAATTTTATCTTTACCATTATATTCTATTTAAAATTTTCCTATATTCTCTCGCACGCGCCCACCGTGTCACGATTGGCTTGCCAGTTGCTCCTGTCCTGCTGTGCCTCATGGATCTCTCCAGTAAGCAGCTCCCATCTCAGCATCACTGACTGCCTTCAGTTGCTGCGTCGATTCAAGGACGTGTGTATATACTCACATGACACTACTAACAGTACAGTCTGACAGCTATTGGTTCACCTCTGAGAGGACACTCTTCTGCTTTCACCGTAGCTGATATGACTCCTGATGGACGCTCATCTGTGCTTGCTGGGAGACCCGAGAACCACAGTTTTAAAAAACTTGAAACTTTTTGGCAAAACATGACCCATTCACACACATCTTAGAGACCTTTTAACTATAGGAATGAGTCCCACATTATTTATTACCTGATGGGAGTTCTCTTGCTGCGCTGCGTGCACTCAGTTCTGTGATCTTCGTGTTCTGCTCACAGACAAACTGAGAGACCAGTGTCACGTGGGACTGCAACTGAAGATAGACAGAGAGAAAGTAGACTCAGCAGTTTCGCAGCAATGCAAACAAGAGCGTAAGGCGCGGACAGTAGAGTCAGTGGTGGCTGACCTGTTCCCTGAGACTGGCGTGGACGTGTTAGTAGAGAAGACTGGAGAGCCAGCGGCTGCACAGACCGGCCCAGGAACGGAAGCGAGAGTCACTGTCAGAACACCGTCCGCTGCTGAGGACACCAGATTCTCCTGCGACACCAGACAGAACAGACTTACGTCCAGCCTGAAGCTAGAGTTCTCATGTACCTGAAACTGCCTTACTCGCTCTGAGATGCTGAGGGAGCCTTGCATGTGTCGGTCTAGTCTCCCCCCAACCTGTCCGTGGCTTCAACTGGCGGCAAACAAACACCCCACTCCCTCCAGCCCCCCCCCGGATACCCTGGACACACCCCTCCTGCTCGCTACCCACTCCTCTGCACACGAGATTAAAAAACAACACTTTAGTATATACATAGCTCCTCTCCACTGGTAACACTGGTGGTTATGAGGAGTTTGCAATGGTGTGGTGCGCACCTCTTCTCTGTGACATGTTCTGGCAGAACTGGGTCTGAGTGCTGACTGAATTCCTGTAGACTCTGCTCGCATCTCCTCACAACTCTCCGCCTCGATTGTCTGCAGACACAAACAAAAGAACTTTCAAGACCTCGGATTCTTCTTCGCACAAACAGCAGGACTCACAGATTGCAAGTTCGGGCTGCGACAGTGTTGGTTTTCGCGACTATAGTCGTCATAGTCCAGCTTTGAGTGGAGTCTCGTCCCCATCTCCAATGGCACCCTCCACCACTCTACACGCTACACAGTACATGACACCACACACAGTGGACAGAAAAACATCCAAACTTAGACACAAGTGTCTGTTATATTTAGTGTGATGTGTCCTTGGTTCAGGGTATTTAACTTTCATGCAAGAACTGTCTCTGAAGAAAAGGTTTCTTATTACAGAGTGGTGTCACCAGTTAGATCTATGGGTGCTCTTGTTAGAGCGAGGTTCCACGTAGTAAAAGATACTGACTTGATGGAGGTCGTCTGTGGTGTGTGCATACCTTACCGCCTGTCCAAACCACCCACCCCCCACACCACCAACACAACAAACCCCAAACACAAAAGAAGTGTCGCTGTTTCTGTGGCGAAGTGTTCCTTGTAGAGGAGCCTCTTCTGCTCTCTCTCCATGCTGGTCTGGTAGAGGCTGTCTCGTCGACTGCCAGACTCACCTTCGTGGTGGCAGTCGCTGGCTGTGTCGTCTCAGCTGTCGACGCTGATCTCCTTGCCAAGCTCTGTCTTGACGTCATGAACAACGCATTCAACTCAGTGTGTGAGTCGGGCGAGAGAGAGGAGAGGGAGATTGGGGTCGTCCCTTCTTCCCTTCACACTAGTTTGGAAACAACCTCATTTCTCACGGACTGTACTTTCGTGATCTCGTCCTTGTGTTTGCCGCAATGGACCGCTCGCGCTCGTCAGCTGCAGGTCCCTCGCGCCTCCCTTATGTGTGCGAGACTTAAGCACTCATTGGCCCCTGCATCAGCAGTCACACAGTCCAAAGTCAATTGCGAGTAGTGGACGGCGTCGGATACAGGAACTACGCATATAGTTCTCGGGGGAAATGAGATGTCAGACTGTCCCTACGTAGTGTCCGAGTTGCAAGCAAACACCCTTCTGAGCCTCTCAATCTCATACAGCTGCACTCTCAAGCACACACTGAACACTGACAACAGCACCCATGGCACCCACGCCCCTCTCCCCTCCCGAGAGAGGAGAGAGAGCGAGAGAGCGAGAGAGAGCTGCTCACCATTGATGAGTGCTTTCTTTGGTGAGTCTCTGGTTGATCTCAGGTCTGTTGGTGATGTTCTGGCCCGGTGGGCATAGTCCAGCGTGGAGAGGGTCTCCTCGATGTTGCACACGGCGGGGCTGACCGTGGCAATGATGGAGGTCTTGGTCCGTCCTCCAGCGAGTCCCTGCGGATCCTCGTCAACTTGCTCTCACTGGACACACAGGGACACACAACATACATGCATGCATGCAGTGAGCAAAATGGTTTTAACGGGAAGGGAGCATTGCAGGGGATGCCTCATTTGACAAAGGTTTTTAACACGCAACAAGTACACTGCCAAATACTTGATCCTGCTCATTGTGTCACTCCCCTAAAATGTCTGTGTATAAAAAGATGTCCCAGGTGAAGGCAAGTCTAATTTTTGAGAATGTCAGGATTGGCAAAAGAGCGTGCAAGTTAAAGACTCCGTAGACTAAACCCAGGTAGCCAGTACACTGACCGATAGGGGACATGGGGAGCTCTCTCCACGAGGGAAGTGATGACTCGACCGAGAGTCAGCAAGCTCTGGTTGATCTGCCCGGCCTCTCTTGCCCTCTTGTCCACTGCTCCCCCGACCGACTGATGTTCTCACTCCCACGCACCGATCCACCTGTGAGACAGAAAAATGCAAACACATTTTTGGCGAGTTAAGAATATACACAACTGCAAATTTTTACGAGTATCTGAAACATTTAATCTTACTAACTACATACATATGATACACATTCAATATGGGAAGACATGTCACACAAATGCTAGAATGTTGTTGAAAAGACACTTACGCATGCATGTTAGCCCATGTTTTGCTGTACAGTGCTACAAATGTGATCTTAAGAAAGGTGACGTACAAGGTTGAGTTTTCCAGTCTTGAGCAGTTCCTCTCCCTCGATGGAGTTCTCCTTGATGTGGACGGTGACGGAGAAGACGGAGTGGGAGCGGGAGGACTGGGCGTTGAGGAGGGTTGCAGCCGTCTGTCTCCTGGCCCGACCCAGCTCCAGGATGGAGTACACCTCGTCTTTGGAGTGGACCTGGATCTCATCAAGACCATGGATCACCACCGAGCCCTGCACCAACACACACAAATATATGCAATATATGGATATTTCACCCCCCAGAATTAACGCTTACACAAACTTTAGTCAACGCTTGTGCAAACTTTAGTCACGAGCCGTTTACCCAGGGGAAATGCCTCTGACTCTCTAAAAGAGTGTGGTAGAGTCTTAACATACCTTCCTGGCAGAGTCTTCAAAGATCCTGAGTTTTGTCCCGGTCTCGTCCACCTGAGAGAGCAGGTCAAACAGCTCCTCGTTGTACAGTTCCAGGAACGAGACTCGGATGGAGAACTCCGACACATGCTGGACAACACACACACACACACACACACACACGACAGTCAGTCATTAGAAGAAAAGACACATGAGAGAGAGAGAGAGAGAGAGACCTGTGCTTCAATTTTCTGAAAGAGTTCGTGCAATGACCGTGGAATCACGCCAGCAAGTGGGTCCTGTAATAATATACAAATACACTGACTTCTGATAAGTTGTTGAATTGTGTGGTGTGTACCTCTTCCCAGGATAGTGAACCATCAGCACTCCTTTCTCCCTCCATTGTGAACGTCTTTCCAGTGCCAGTTTGCCCGTATCTAAAGATATTTTGTCATTCGATCCATGGGGCACACACAGAGCGACGTTTGAGCTTACGCAAACACAGTACAGTTGTATCCCATGAGAACCTCCTCGATGAGGGGCTCGACCACGCCACGATAGACGTCGATCTGTCTGGAGTCCGGTCCATAGACTTTGTCAAAGGTGAAGGTCTTGGTGGTGGTCTTGTCCCCCACTTCCTGCTTCACCTGCAGCTCTCCCTTCCTCGAGTTGCACTGCACCACGCTCTGGGACCCGCTCTTTTTCTCGTTGTAGTTTCGAGGCCTGGTAGTTGGTATTATAGGAAACTCATTGGCACGCTTCTCGAAATTTTCCAGATTCCTTACCGACATCGGACAACTACTTGGATGTTCTTCTCCTGGGGAGCTGATTGAGGTTTCCTTGCCTTCCCTGCTGCTCTCGCAAACTCCATGACCGACAGATTTCTGCTCTCGCGCTCTTTTTCAGATTTGAATTCTAATGTATTGCGCATGCGCATTAGTTCACGTGATCAAAATTGTAGCGGCCACTCCACTCGATTTACCGCGGGTCGGAGGTGAAGGTGAAGACACCCTATGTCGTGGTGATGTTTTCGTAGACAGAGTCATCGTCTGGGTCTTGCGTACAGCTCCATTGCTACTTCTAAAGTCAGAGACACACCTGGCAGTGAGTGAGTGTGAGTTCGTCCCGTGCCCCTTGTCCTTCCGTATTCATCGTCCCCTGTGTGTTCCGGCCGGCCCGGCACCGCAGTACAATAGCTCCAGGCATAGAAACAGTGTCCCCCTCAGCCTCCCTGGCGTGGTCTTGCAGCTAGCTACTAGATCTCCGTTTCGGACGACGCCCCGTAGCGAGAGACGTTACATCACACCTCGTTCAGGCTAATTGCAGGACCTACCGGCTGCCCACACCTCTAGCTCTGTGACGGGCTGGCCTCGTTTGGCTCTGACCCCCCAAGACAGGGAAAGCACACAGACCACCATGGCTGCCACTAGCTACAGGCAGTGGAGCGTGGACGACGTCACCAAGTGGCTCGAGTCCATACACCTCCACTGTCTCATTCCCACCTTTGAGAGGCTGAACATCGCTGGCTCGGACCTCCCCCAGCTGGACGACAGTTTCCTGAGAGAGAAGCTCCGAATCACCAAACCCGCGGAGATGATCGCCCTCAAGGGAGCCATTTCTAACTTGACAGACGCACCGCTGGCTACCACGAACAGAAAAGTCTCCAATGCAGTCGGTGGTGTAAAACCTGTGGAGAGGTCGGGGTCGTTTGAGAGGATAAAGACCTATCCACAAGTATCGAGAAAGACGACGAGCTTTACACCGACAACAATGCCGAGGAATTTCACAGTTCCGTGTGGCGAGAAGGAATCGATTGTGGGGACTCGCGAGCCCCAGCTCAAGAAGGGGGCGTCGGCTCCCGAGGTCCTGGACGACCGGTGCCGCTACAGCGGGTGGATACGCAAGCAGGGAGGCGGCTATAAGAGTTGTGAGTCCTCGTCCTTGTATGTGTGTGTGTGCTAAACATTCAGCATGATGTGTTCTGGGTTTGCAATGGTATCCTTGTCGTGTAACATATATACTATGAGATGTGAGCGAAACAAGCTAGGCCTTGTTGAGAATTTGTTAAAGACATGTAACGTGACCATGAGTAGAGCATGGTGGGGAAGTCCCTTAAAGGTGAGGTAATCACTGTTGAATTATAGAGGCACGATGTTGTGGGTGACATGTATATACCTGGCATCTGTGTGTAGCATAGTGCTGCAACAGTATTGACCCCTTGCTCTACATATGTACAACGTGTGTAGGAAGCTGGAAGACTTGGTTGTGTGTTAGAGAAACGTAGCTGGCCCAGGGAGAGCTTGTGAATTTCACTTGTCACACTGGATAGCTTCGATGAATTCCGCAGCTTTTTGACACTCTTTATGGAACCCTACTTGGTCCACACGATTGTCTTCTGCGTTTTCTACTTGTTCCGTCTTCTTCCGCCCCTCCCTTTCTCCTCTCTCCCCCCTCCCTCTCTTTCTACGATCTTACCTACCGGCCACTTTTTGTGTGTACTAGTGGACATACGTTGTGTGCAAGTTGCGTTGCTGGTAGCTGGGTTTGTGGCTGTGTAGCGACTGACGGGCAGGTGGTGGGTGAGTGTTTGTATAAGGTATATACAGAAAGGAGGAAACAGTGGGGCTTGCTCTACATAGTGAAAGCACGGGAAAACCGTATCGTAGTGTGGCTCACCAACTGCTACATTTATACCTACCTATACCCTCACGCTCATCTCTCCTCTTGCTGTTTCCATCCCTTTCCTTGCATTCTCTCAGCTACTATGTACGTATGCAAGAGATGATGTGAAATGGTTTTGCGGCACCTTGTGTGCGTTTGTAGTACGTAATTCAGTATAATTTACTCCCACTGTGTATAAAGTAGTATTTATGCTAGTATACACCCTTCATACTCTAATGCCTGTGTTTGGTGTTGTAAAACTCCATACAGAGTTAGCTTGCCTGGATTCTTGGACCAACCAAATAAGGTTGTGTGTGTGCATCTACGAAACATGCCTGTACGGTAAACTGGTCTTTACACACACACACACATCTGTATGCATGTGTTTTCCAGCATCATCCGTGTACTTCTAGACCAGTGGACAGGTAGTGTCCTCCTCTTTCCATTTACCTTTGTGTGCATGTTTGTTTAACAGCTTTTTTGCCAGGAGGCAAGTGGTATAATATGTCTTGCCTCATGTGTCATGACCTCCTAGGCGCAACCATCAGTGCATGTTATTGCCTCTCCAGACCTATGTAGTACGATTCCAGTACTGCACGTGAGAATATGCATTTCAAAGAGCGAAGCGATTGTACGTACGTACGTGGATGTCTGAGGAATTGCTCTAATTTGGGACGTTTATTAGCAGAATTCGACTGCGTTCTCTTTCCCATTCATTCATAATGTCACATTTCGTATTTGTTCAGTAAACCAACCGGACAGAGGCTCTCTCTCGTTGCCATCTATAATGGAGGTCTAATTTTACCCCCTCTATTTGGCCTCATTATTGATTCAACCAGATACACCCGTATGTAAGGCCTTCAGAACAGAGAGATACGTCTGATCAGGAACTGGAACCGCCCGAGTGGGGGGCTCTCCGTGTTTCTTTTGGAACTAAACTTTCGCTTCAGCATTCAACCTCTTGTGTGTTTACTATGGATGACTTCTGCGGTGGTTTCCTTCCGTGTACTGTATTGTGAGACAGGGTGTTAATATTAGTGTATGTAGTAAGTGCTTAGTTGAAGGATAGTGTTTAGGTTAATGTTGAAGGTTAGAAGGAGTGAAAGTGCAAGAAGTGATGTGTTTTTGTAACCAACGGTGGCAAAGTATAAATTTTCATCATGGTGTGCAGCTGTTGGTGCTGAAATTGATACACACATACGTACAATGGAAATATAAAGGTATGCACAGTAGACGTATGCTGGGATATGTGATTGATGTCAGTGCTAGGGCTGTTAGTGGTTGACATTAGGTTGATATAGCGAACGGTGTGTAAACTTTCCCTCGTTTTCTTACCGGTCCCTCAATAACTGCAGCGTGGACGAGTTTCAGTGGTGGACATCACCCAGTCACTCGCACTCCACGCACGCTTGCTTCTCACGTACCACTAGTTCCAGATCGTAATGTAATGAGAGCACTAGGTAGATAAAGAAAGGGGGGATAAAGTATATACCCTTCTTGCACACAAACATAAATGTGCAGATACATACGTTTTTAATAAACCGCAGTCGTATATTTTGCACATCTGTAGGTGCTATATAATAAGTACACAGGTTGAGAGCCCATCCCCCACCTTCACATTATCATGTTGAAGTGTTGAAGACTTGTGTACACCATGAGTGAAGGCGTATACAGCTTTAGAGACCCATTATCCACCTACACACTTTTTATATTGCCCACCATATTATCATCATGAATACTGGATGTATATTATACTGTATGCAGTGCTTGTCGTGTGGTGTAAGATATAGAGTGTTGCATGGCCAGCCAAGGGAGAGACCGTGTGTGCATTACCTAATACACCGTTTCAGTCTCTCATAGCTATATACAGTGGTCAGGGGGGCGCTTTGTAGTCCTCCAATTTCAGTTGATTGTTTTGTTTCCTCCAAACACATTCCTGGGCACAAATTAACACTATATTTCAGCTTCCTGTTGTTGCACAGTCTGGGCTCTTTCCCTGTGCACCAACCTCTTCTGCTGTGTGCTGGTGTTATCTTTCTCTTCTTCTCTCCTCCTCTCTCCCTCCTTTCCTTCCTTTCTCCCATTCCTCTCCTCTCTCCCTCCTTTCCTTCCTCTCATCTCTCTCTCCTTTCTCCCATTCCCTCCTCTCTCCCTCCTTTCCTTCCTCTCATCTCTCTCTCCTTTCTCCCATTCCCTCCTCTTCCTCCCTCCCTTCTTTCCTTACTTCCTCCCTCCCTCCCTCCTCTCATCTCCATACACCATTACAGGGAGAAAGCGCTACCTAGTCTTGAGATTAGGCTGCCTCTACTACTTTGCAAACGAGACGGCCAAGGAGCCCAAAGGATGCTTCACTCTCGCCGGATACCAGTACGTATACATACATAATTACATCCATAATGTTTATTCTGTGTTTTACATGTATTTTACTGATAATGATCGTGTTACAGTTTAGGAGGAGTGTGCCTCCGTATAAGGCACGTGTACACTTCTAAAGACTATTGTTTGTCCACATTAGCTATATTATATTCTGGAGCTGTTTCGCCAGTTTTGAATATCTATATACAGTACTCCTACCCTCACTCCTCCCCTCCTCTTCCTCCTCTCCTCCTTTCCTCCTCCCCGTCCTCCTTTACCTCCTTCCCTCACCCCTCATCCTCTCCCTCACCTCCTCATCCCTTACCCATCATCCTCTCCCTCACCTCCTCACCCATCATCCTCTCCCTCACCTCCTCCTCCTCCTCCCTGTCCCCACAGTACAGAGATATGCAATGATCCGGAGATTCTAAAGAAACAGACGTGGACTCTCAAAGTTGAACCAATCAACGGTACTCTCAGAACGTACTACATGTCTTTTGGAGCAAAACGAGAGCTCCACGTAAGTCTCAACCCACTCTTACTGTATAAGCCAGTCGGTTGGTAATACATTTCGTGGCTGACAAAATGTACATTCACAAGTCAGTAACAAATACCAGGAAATTTTACGGAGAAGCTTTTTACTGAGTGCCGGTCAATTTTAAAAAAAAGCTTTTGGAAGTAGGCTCTAATTCTTTCTTACTTAGAACATTTCCTGGTGTATATAGCTTTACTCCAAATGCGAGTCTGTCAGTGCGTGAACCGTAACAGTACATTGAATGTCATTGCTTTGTTATTGTGTGTGTGTTGTATACATAATGGTGGGGTGTGTTTACATATAATATTGTTTTGTGACTCAGGCATGGAAGCAGGCAATAGACGAAGAGATAGCCGCCTGTGCTAGAAGGTACGGATTATATAATTAGATACTCTCATGGGCAGGGATGATACAACATTTTTGAGTACCTGATTTACAATCATGCAGATTCCAATATGTAAGGTTGTTATGACTCCGCCATAAGTAATTATTATCACTCGTGCGCTCATGTATAATGTCTGCACTGTTTGTAATCACAATCTTTGTTCTGCCGCTCGGACCTTAACACACACAATCATCCTATGACATAATTACCAACATGTCAATAAAACATTTATTGCCCAGTCTATATTTGTTGCTGGGTCAGATATACCCCGTATCATCACAGCACAGAAGATTAATTTTGCATTCTGGTAGGATGAGAGTTGGAGCAATTGAAGGCTGGTGGTTATGATCACTGCCATTGATTGTGAACAGGACAAACATGGCTGTATTATAAGACCGTTGACCAATAATTGACGAGTGAAGCGAGCCTGTACTTAGTCGCCTAAATTACGCCGTTTCCATGTTTGATTTACTCGACCGACTGACCCTGCACCATGACAATACACGTGCACGAACATCACATGTATATGTACAGCAGTTCAAAGGTCGCTTCATTCGCCAATAATGTGTTGCATGTATTTTTTTATGTGTCATGTGTACGTCTCAGCGGGAAAGGTGTGTCCAGTGTGTCAAGTGTGGCTCTGATGTATGTATGTGTATATAACCACAGACCAAAGTACAATGACAGAGTACCAGGAGGAGGGATGGTGGTGGCAGACGTGGGTGCGATAGAGGAGGGGAGCAGCGACGAGGAGGGGGATGAGGAGGAGCCCATCTACGACCAACCCGACGAGGGAGACGAGGACTTCAACGAGTAAGCCCCTGAGTTGTACCACACCTAATTACTCTGGCTGGTGAACTTCACTCTTTTTTGCCACTTTTGTTGCCTTTCCTTTTGTACTAAGAGAGATGAACGTGCTTCTATTGCCCCATCTGCACCAACAGCTCATGCATTCACATTAATCGTGCCTGAGTCCATATGACAGACCATGAGAAGTGGTGATGCATGTGTCAACTACGAGGTAGAAAGGCACAACAAACAAGTCGCGTGTTGTCACACTTAGGAATGTCAAGTATTTATGCTTTAGGCAAAAATCCATGGTCAACCCTTGAGAATTTGATGTGTATTTAGTAGTTGGTCGCGGCATACATAGGTGTTCATGGTTCAGGCTTGCGACAATTAGTAATTACGGCAAGAAATCTATCGGGGAGCGTGGAGGAGTTCATTTGCACGCACTCCCGCCAATGTCAGGGACTGGGTGTACATGAGGTGGTGAATACATGCAGTGCAAAGCACTCTGGAAGGCTACAGAAGCAGGAGAATAATGGTATATACAAGTGGACTTGAGCAGGCAGAGTGCATTCTTTTGCACATACACCTGCTGTTAGGAGACGAGGCAAACGTCGGTGCCCATCCTCCCCACAATAAAGTAAAACCCAGGGCTTATGTGTATGTATAATAAGCCTCATTAAGTGAGGTACAATACAACACAGGGGCTTGCAGTGTTGGGTGAGGGGCCTGGAAGAATCACGTCGGCTCTTTGCCGTGACTTACGCAACAACAGACTGTAGCTTGAATTTCTCACATAAAGCAATCGCGATTTCCGCTTTGAATCCAGCGAAACTCGTAACAACAATTACGCCTCGTATTTATGTAAAGACCCTGTGCCTTTAATGGACATAATGGAGGGAGTGGAGTCTTTGATGTCGATACATAATGATTTCGGCAAGTCGTAAGGCGCCACCTTTTCTTTCGGAGTTGTGGGAGGTATGTATAATTAGTATAATATATATTATATATATACATATACACCAGACAATTGGGTCCCGCCCTCTGACAGCTTAGCTCCTGCTGAGTTGCATGTGGCACATGGACATGTATGGACATGGAGCTCGCGTGTGTACGCATTGCAGAGTCTCTGTGTTCATTTCGTGTGCGCAGTGCTGTAAAGCCAAACACTGGGACTCTGCTTATATGGCATAATAATTAATGTGTGCCTCTCCGTGCGTGTCATGTCTGCGTGTTTTTCCCCAGGGACGGCCAGTCTCCGATATACGACCGTCCAGACGATGAGGAGGAAGATGACCCTTACTGGTGAGCCCACCTGTACTGTGTTACTTCATCCATTATTGTATGTGTATGTTACAAGTACATGTATGTATGTATGTGTATGTTACCAGTGCCTATATATGTACGTATATATTGTACCAGCACTAGTACTGTATCAGCCCCCAGTGATACATCCTGTTATCAACCTCCAGCAGTGTCCTTTGTTGAGGTTGTGCAAGTCCTGGGGAGGGGGGAGGAGAGGGAGAGGAGGGAGTTTTCACATCACAGGATAAATGGGGAAGTAGAGAGGCTTCATTTAGGGAAAGAGGGATGGAGAGCGAGGGAGAAATGAGGTGTCCAGGAAGTATAGCATCTCATACTTAGCAGGGGGGAAGGGGGGTGGGGAAAGGACCTTTTCTTTATTATGTGATAGCATTTTTGGTAAGTGAGTTAGCATGCAGCAGTAGATCATCAGGCTTGGGAAGTTGGTGACCTTCCTTTTCCTGTAGCTATATACAAATTTGGTGGCATTCACTTAATTGTTGACTGAAATTCTTTCCATTTTCCCAGACAGCGACCACAATTACCATAAGTCTATAACCAATTGTGGTATCGATGGTAATAAATATTTTCCCAACTAAATTGCATACCATAAACATATTAGAGCAGATTATTTTATAAGGCGTATCCTGAAGATTATGTACATGTTTAATGAGTAGATAATGACAGGTGCTGCTATAATTAGCACTCTCTCGTTCTGCTTGGCCCTTATCTCTCCATTCATCCCTCCCACCTTTTCCTCCCCTTCCTCCCTCACCCTCCACTTCCTCTCCTTCTTCCCCCTCTTCCCCTCCCTCTCTTCCCCCCCCTCTCACGTCTTCTCGCCAGTGAGATTTCCGAGGAGGTCATCCCTGGACTGCGTCCTCCGTCTCCCCACGCCACCCTCCCTACCACTGCAAAGGGTGGGCCCATGGCCGTCAAGTCTTTCAAGGGAATCGACGACTGGGAGTTGGCACCGGAGCATAGAGTACTAGGTGAATGTCGTACTCTTTCTAAGGAAGCACTAATTATGCAGGTCTAATTTAAGACTCACCCGTGTAACTAGAATAATACCTGTATAATAACCAACTATGTTGAGAATTTCCAGTGCGGCATATTATGGTGGTGGAGCTCAAAGCTGCATAGCTGTTTCTAGCAAAATCTAGCAGGAGAGAGGGTTGTGCCAAGATTCAGGATCATCGTCCTTTTTATACCCTCCCTTGGTGTAATGAGAGCTTTGTGTGCAAAGTGTAGCTTACACGTTGGTACGCAGCATAAATATTTATAAGCTGTCCATGTACAGTAAGGGGTGCCAGCGTGTATACATACACACCCTATGGGGATGGATTCCACACATGTAGAGCATCATAGACACATCCCTGTATCGGACAGAACCCTATGGGGATGGATTCCACACATGTAGAGCATCATAGACACATCCCTGTATCGGACAGAACCCTATGGGGATGGATTCCACACATGTAGAGCATCGTAGACACATCCCTGTATCGGACAGACAAAAGAGCTGCAGCGCACAGCGCTAACAGACAGGGCTACTCCTCTCTCTCTGTCCACTGTCTCATATAGCTTGCATGCGAGCATGTGCTTTTGGTACCAAAACGAAGCAATGAGAGGCAAGCTGTCGCTCGTCGCTCTGTTTTTCGCGTCTTTTCCGTGCAAATATCCCTACAAAAGTGGCGTGATACGTTCAACACATGTCCAGCAGAAATGGCATGGCAGGCTGTGTCATACAGTAGGATTTAGCCCAAGACTTTTCTGCAGGTGGTGGTAAGGGAGGAGCACCCACTGTCCCCATGAGGTCTCCGGTGTCCCTCGGACTAGACCATAAACAAGGTACGTATGTAGTAAAGTTAAATTAATCGTCTGCCCCATTCTGTATGTACGTATATGTCATATGATACCGATAGATAGCCCACTCTCTTTCCATCGTGCCACTCTCTTCCTCCTCTCCTCCCCTGTCTTGTAGTAATACACATATTGTCACACGCACCAAAAACAGTCCAAGAAATTACTCTGTGCATTCTGGCGTGGTCTAACATATGATGAACAGTCTGTGCAGTACGGCGTGAATCAGGGGGTGTAAACACAGCGCCACAGGTGCGTATCAAACAATTCAGCGACGCCGCGTCCCAGAATAGTATAACACCCGCTAGAATGTACAAAACTACATTATGTACTACACACCCACACACTTGTGGACACGTGTAAACAGTCTGTGCAAGTGGTATGTACATAAAGCTATACACACGTAAGTACACGTCTGTGGGTCCAGACACTCGGTGGTGACGTCGTATACGTACGTACGCCGTCTCGTGGCGTTCTCGCAGTGTTCGGTAATCCTCCTGGGAAACAATGTTCTCTGGGATGGAGGTGGAAACCAGAGTGTAACAGTATGCCATTCCCCAGTAACCAGAGTACACTATAGAGCGAGGCCACAGACCTTCCCCCATACACCTGCAGTGGAGTGAGACTGAGGGAGAAACTGGTCGAGGGAGAGAGAGAGGAGGACGAGGAGGTGTTGGTTTCACTCACTCACACTCTACGCACATAAACACAGAGTATATACAGGATGGCTAATAGAGCACTGCAACCGTTTTTGCTACGTGGTGTATGTCGTAAGCAATGCTGTTGACCAGTTATATTGCATGTGGTGGTGAGAGACTCTGACTGAAAGGAATGAGGTGTTGGGATTCACTCACCCACACTTTCCAAACACAAGCATAGAGTATTTTTGTTTGTATGCATTGGTAGTGCGGTGTAAACATAGCTGTGGCCGCATGTTGTAGTAAGAGAGATGCTGACCAAAGGGGTGAGTATACCTGCGCTTTCCACACACACACACAAACAGGGCGCCAAATGGTCATGCATTTATATGTACTTTTGTATGTATGCAGGTAGAGCTCCACATTTTCATGCCACTATCCATTGCGCTCGTACATTGTCCTCTATATAGCTGTAGTTGCACGTAACATTCTGCACTTTGAGTTTCAAGTATACTCGGTCTGAGACTTACTCAGAGCACCACTCTGATCGCCGGATTCATCCACGTCCAAGTACTAGCTGTACTTGCTCACCCATAGTATCGCATCATCAGTGGTAGTGTACTTACCAGACTACCTCTCGCATGGCCTCTCTTATTACTTTTTCCACCGCCACCTCGGTCCGGCTGGTAGCGAGTCAGGTCAGTGAAACTGGCAGAAGATAGGGGTGTCGCGGACTGGCTCGGTTTACCTCGAAAGACGACACCGCCCGTAGCGTATCGGTTTACGTCGTCCCGCATCGAGAGGTGTTCTTACTCACCTTTTTTTCCCACCACATCCTCTCGAACAGAGTACCAGTGGCCCATTTGATCACATGGTTCACACACTTTGGGTGCATTCCTAGGGAGTAAAGTAGGACCCCCAGTGCTGCATTACGTTTGCATGTGTACTACACTCATGTTCTGTTTCCCCTCCCTCTCCCTCTTTCATTCGGTCTCTCTTCTCTGTGTACTAGTAGTTGTAAGGAGGGTCCGCAGTAGTATATACAGTATTCCTCATGGAAACGGCATGGTAGTGGCATGACGTTCCATACATCTATTACTATGCTTCTCTCCACCTTCTCTCCCTCCCTCGTGTCTCATTATAACTTGTGTGTTTGTCACCCCCCCCCCACAGCTCCCCGATGATGGTAGGTAGAGTAGGAAATCTGGAGGAGATGGGTGAAGAGACCTACCTACCCATCATAGGCTCTGGTCCCTCAGAGTCTTCCTCCTCCATCACCTCAGAGAAGACCAAGTGAGTCAAAACACTTTCATTTGCCATCAAATACCAGCCAATGGTACTCCTAAACCTTTCTCTGACAGTAGCAGGAAAATGACATGAGAACATTTTGCAAATGGTTCTCAAACGTAAAAAAAAAAGTTCTCCCTTACAGTTTTTTTCATGCAGTTGTAGTGTACAAAATGCGCCACTTGCTGCGCAGCTCTCTGGCCCACTGCTGTTTGTGTCCATGTCTCCTCTGAATAATACATATACACAGATGTATAAATGCGCTGTTCATGAGTGCATCTGCATACCTGTGTGTGTGTGTGTGGAGTGCATGTGGAAAAGGCGAAAGCGAAAATGGTTGGGCACGTACATGTGCGTGTTTGTTTTGGCGGTGGATCCTCCACGACAGCTGTGCAAAGTCAGGGCCGGGAATGCAGCAAAATTCGCCTTTTCATTCCACCTACACACTCCCAACACGGGATACTGACAAACTGCAGCGATGTGTGGCATCACCTCCCACTACTACTAGCAGAGTGTTCTGGAAGGACAGGGGAGGAAACCAGCATTTTACATCTCGTTACCTTGATAACGAGATTTATGTAGCTTCAGTGATCAATTCTACATCCTAGAAGAAAATGCTGGAAAAAACCCGTGTGTATGTGCAAAACAAATCTCTATCTGGAGCACAGTTTTTACTCAAACCTGGAGTGTAGAAAGTGCTTTAGTTTTAGAGCAGCAACAACATCGATATTAGCATGCCAAGATGCTATTCAATTACGGTTTCCACTGGCCGCACGACTTGGCTTGCTCTCACTCAGAATGAGTGGGAGGAGGAGCGGGGCCGTGGCAAAACGTGCCACAACCATTTTTGATATGTGTGGCCGGCTAAACAGATTTCCAGGCTCTCTTTGACAGCGGTCGACGTTTTTAACTCGATCACACAATTAATTTCATTTGCTCCCCGCGCCCCTTCGTTCGTGCACGCCGCTGGGCTGGGCAGTTTGCGACGCTCTGCCGTGCCAGCCATTGGGTGGGTGTGGCTCCGTCTGTATTGGGGCGTGGCTAAATTCCTACCAGTCTGAGTGGGCGACCGACTGCTGGGGACCTGTCTATATTAAGCCAGCCTCAAGTGGCTGTTCTGGATCATTTGTTTCTGTGGTCGAAGGCCCTTGCTTTGTGTTTCGTGGGTGTGTGCCTAACCACATTAACGTTGAAGTGTCTCACCCACGTGTTTGTGTGCATTTCGGCTAATCCACCGTACACAAACAACGCATACTCGGGCTGCATGTGCTGGCGGGCTCTGCGTGTATGTGTGCCTCGCGTATCGCCGCCTGCGTGCACGTCACCTCGGAGGAAGATGGACGCCTTGTCGGAGAAAGACCCAACAAGCGTTTGATTCCCAGGCCCCTGTATCTGCCACGCCCACTCATTGCCACGTCGTTGGCCAACGGCGGGGGTGCCAGGTCTGTATATGTGCGTCGGTCTGCTAGTGTTTAGACTGCCGGTCGGCTCCGTTGGGTGTCCGGTGCATTCCTCTCACTGTGCAGCACACGGTGGTATGTGTGTAGTACATCCACCTGCATGTAGTCGATTTCATAGATTGCTGCACATGGTCCGTGTGACTGCGTCCCAACGAGATGTGTATCCCTCTGCCGTGTTGTTTTTCATTCTTCCCTACTTGTTTTGTGATGGCCGTATCACTCCTCCACTAATTGGGTGCCTTCCTCCCTACCTTCTTACCCCCCACCCATGTCCGATACTGCAGACACCTGCCACTGAACCCATGCTTTCCCTCCTCCCCCTCCCCCTCTCTCCGTCTCTCTCTCTACCTTCCTCCTTCTCTCTCTCTCTCTCTCTGCCTATCTCCCCGTCCCAGGCTTTACTCGCCTCCGCATAATCCGATCATGGAGAGACCCGAGCTGGATCAAGACTACGAGGTGCGTTCCTAAACATTCATCCGTGCAATTTCTAGTGTGTTACAGGCACTCCTTCGTCTGTCCGGCATTTCTCATCCATCACACACGACGTATTATTAGAGCATGTATGTGTTGCATAACTGTGTAATAATTATTATGGATGCAGTGTTGTCGTTATTGAGTGGAAGTATCCGTGTTATGCTATGCATGGCTCTCCAGCTGGGTGTGTGCATGGTTCATGATTTGTCCACTATTGTATCCACTCAATGTGTACAAACAAGGGTCGAGAGGGAGAAACGTACCCCAGTCGAGGATGCTCATGATCCGTGTGGGCAGCTCGCACGCCCTGCCCTCTCTTCCACGGCTTCCACCGCTGTAGAACCATGTACATACTTACAATCGCTACTTGTTGGATATCCCTAAGCAACCGACATGTATGAAGCTACGTACTGGGGAGCATATACTATCCTGCGCAATGTAAGGTGGGTTCATACATGTCGGTTGCTAGGGATATCCAACAAATCTGTTGCAGTACCCAGACAGGACAGCATTCGCCCTTACAGGGCTCGTGCTGTCCTGTCTGGGCACTGCAACATATACATACTCGATTGCAGCTACATACATACAGTAGGCCTTTACTATACAACCCCATACATACATACACAGTTACATGTACATGTCCTTGGGCATTATACTTTAGTCGTGGCTGTGGTTTGGAACCAGGAAACAACTATATCCTCGAACTAGTATGTCATTTTGCGGAACAGTGCATGTGGCATCAGGTATCTTGGTCTATCAATACACACGCGAGCGAGAACTCGAGCTTTGCTGATAATCTTGCTACAAACCAGTTAAAGCACTGTTCATGCTCTACTGTGGAATCGAGAGCCGATAATACATTGGGCTACACCTAATCGCCTCGACAGCACACCACATTCAATACATACGTGTCCAATAATGCCACATCAGTTTCCATAGTACACTTGCACCCTGCTGTAATGGATGCCCTTCCAAATTTTTGCGATTCGCTTGATGTTTGTTGTTCCGTTGTCAGGACGACAAGGCTCTGGACGGAGAGGACTACGGAGGAGACGACAGTGATGCCTACTACGTCGTGTTCCGCAAGCCCGAGGAGCTCATGCCGCCGTCGTGCCTTTTCGACAACCTCGATCGAGCCGAGGCTGACAGGTATATATATATATATACAGTCACTACTACGTATCCTACTTACTAATATGTAGTGCCATAGTATCTAATGGAGAACTAAGTCAAAAGAACTCATGCAGGAAAGATAGGAGAGGGAAATGTGCCATTGCTTCATCACAACATAACAGAAACACTGGCAAAAAAAAGAAGAAATTGGGCTATCAGCGGCATTAGCCATGTGCTCTCTGTGCCTGTGAGGAAGAACGTTTGTTGTTGAATGATGCTCTTTCTAGGTATTAAGGGTGTAGATACTTCCACTGAGATGACCCTGAAGGCACCTGTCAGTCTGTGCACAACGTATTTCCACAGAAGAGCATCCTGTAGATGGCGTCTCTTCACCGCCTTAGATAATGTGTTACCCACCTAGTAGGCTCCCCCTAGATGTCATGTGGGGGGTTTTCAGCGGAGCAGGGAAGTTGTGGGTAACCTTCCTTCCCTCTTTTACTGAAGTTAACATTGTGTATTGCTGCTGCTTCCTGGCTAAAATCCTAATATGGGCTTCTCATGTGTTGTGCGTACGTGTACATAGTGTGTTTACTGTGTGTCTTCCATGCACACTGCAGGTTACTCTACATGTAGGCTTCATAGGTGTTTTATATATTATGTACATGTGTTGCGTATCTGTGCACACAACAGGTTACTCCGTGCTAAAGGGGTTAACGGGACGTACCTCATCCGGGCCGGGAGCCGTGCCGGCTCCGAGAAGGTTCTGTCGGTGTGGCACGAGGACAGGTGTCGTCACTACAAGCTCTTCAAGGACGAGGTACTATATTATTATGGAACACACTTACTGAAAACATTACCTACTTTGCTACTCGCCTGACGTTATGATACTAGAGCAAATTCAATGCATTTGTTGCCAACCAGCGAACGTAAGTATCTCGTAGAGTGCGATCTTCGAACCATCCATTATGTTGTGTTGGCTCATGCGCATTGTCAAGAGACGTCAGCATTCAGACGACTTGTATCACCCACCAATTATGCATACCATTGCAGAGAATCACAACTTGGTATTGGAGGTATGTAGCTCTACTGTGTAAACTTGGGCAGTGATTGCATGCTTCTGCAGGTTGCCTAGCTACCGTTGTTGGGAAAGTTGGTTGCTAGGAACTTTTTGTGCAGGGTTAAGACTGCTACAAAATATGCATGGAATGACGCACACACGTGTGATTGAAGCTATGGTGTGATGGAAGCTGTGGTGGGGACCGAGGTAGTCGGTCACACGGGCAAATGCCGGCAGAGAAAGGCATTAGGACTCGATTCTCAGAAAATAGGAGGAGAATGTTGCTTTTCTGATTGCGCTATATTTGTTGGTTGCTAGGAGTTTATGCGAAGGGTAAGACTGCTGCAGAACTGTGCACGCCACCTGTCGGCTAGGGCTAGCTTATGGAAGTGAGTCACGCCACCCTGTCGGCTAGGGCTAGCTAGCTTATGGAAGTGAGTCGCGTCATGTGGAGGGAAGCCTGGGTAAGGACTCTTGCACCTGTCTGCTCGTGTGAACTGAACATGGCAAAGGCCAGCGGGATATTATGCAAGGGTTTCTCAGAAGTTTTGAGGAGGATGTTCCTATTATAATCGTGCTACCCCTGTTGCCACTTGTGGTTTAGGGAATGTCCCAAACTCCCAACTCGATTTTGGTGCCTCTTATTTGGGCACGATTCATAGAGGAAGTGTCTGCACATTGGTTACCCAGGGAACAACTGTTTGTGATAAAGACTTGGTTACGGCAGAAATCTTTAGAGGGAGTAAAAAATTTACCCAATCAGTGTTGGGTGGCAACTACACTATATGCATTGTTGGCATTTTTGATAGGAAGTGGTGGTAGACTATTGGTTGCTGTAGCTTCTGATGAAGGAATGCTGCAGTAAACTTACTGAGGGGGGCAAATGTTTCGAATCAGTGTGAAATGAGAAAAATTTCACAAATGGATTGGTTGTCCAATTGAAAAATAGACCTCCCGTCTCACGAAAGTCTCTGTTTTGCAAGATTCCTCAAACAGTTCCCACTATAATTTCGTGTTAAAAACAAGAAATACTCCGGATAAGGTGTATGTGAAACATAATATAACTGTGGGAACTGTGTGGTGAATACGTATTATGTTGGTATATCTACAATTGGCCCGGCGGTAGTAGCGAGTGAACTGGTTTTGTTCACGGAATAATCCCTCCCGGGAATTAGTTGCTGATCGATACCATATCCACTCATTACCTGCTGTTATTCCATGCACATAACTGGCCTTTTCTCAATCACTGCTCAAGCCTCCCCCCACCGCCAGCCCTCCCGCTGTAACACAAGCATGATTGCACCGGCGTGCCGCTAGACCTTTTGCTTTTCAGTGGCCTTGTTATACGAGTGCCCCCCCATGCCCCACCTGTCTCTCCTCTACTCCCACTGCTCTTGTTTCCACTGTAGAATTCGCAGTATTCGCTGACACAAGGACGGACGTTTGGGACCATTCCAGAGCTCCTACAGAACTACTGGCAGAGCGACACTCTGCCACGTTCAGACTTTCACCTGACGGAGCCTTTTTACCCAGATCGCTAGCAAAAACGACCTGCATACCTGGGTTTTTTCTCCGATTATTTGCCATTATTGTCTCTGTAAAGGATTGTTTAGTGAGCCCACCCGTGTGTTCTGTACGTAACGTGTGTGTGTGTGTTTCATGTGTACGTTTGTGTGTGTGCGAACGGTTTGCACAAGTTGACTGCCACCTCTTGTTGCTGTGTCGAGATCAAACAGTGAGCTACTCCTTTTGTCAGAACACTGTTCATCCTCATCACTAGCTCCTCATTTTCTTTTAGTCTTATATGATCACAAGTGTATGCACACAGACTACTTTTTCCCACTTATTTTTGATACTGCTCTACCAATTTTTCTGTTTTTTGTATGTGTATTGTATGTTTCGCAAGGTACATGAATGTTCACACGACGCTAGTGACATTTTTGCAATTGCTAACTCAAACATCGTGTCGTAGGTGTGTTCGAAAGAATGCAACACATTTTTGGCAAACGAAGCGAGCATGACTATTTTGCACGTTTTTACGTGTGTTTAGAATCACGCAAACCTTACGGTATGTGTTGGTCGATTCCGCACTCAGACTACTAGGCAGACTCGCTTTGCTCACCAATAAAATCTCAGGATGCAGAGTCTTGGTGATGGGCAACGATGCTCTTTTCCAAGTGGAGACTGAATGCTTGTTTCGAAACCATTTCCAAGTGTGTGTGTGTGTGTGTGTGGTTATTCTTGTGCCTTCTGCAGGTAGTGCACCTTCCAATTGGCGTGTTGTTATCCAATAGCAATGTCATGCCCCCAGTAGGCCAGCATCTGGAATGTGGCAGCTACGGCATTCGATGCTCCTCGACAGATCGCTAGTTGTACAATGCGGGGGGTCACGCAGCAATCCGAGAAATAACTGTCTCTCCCAAGATATAAATGTAGTATTGTTGACGCACATGAAGAATGAACGATTTGCAGTAGATTCTCAGGGTAAATTAGTCGAGTTTTCTATTGGTGGATATTGTCGACAGGTGTGCGCGTGGTGGTTGATGTGTACGTAGTTAATGTGCTAATGATGCGGCTCGTATTGCATACCAGCGGAACGTGGGCCGTGGCCGGTGAAACACCCGTGTTTTAGAATGAGACAGTGATGGTGTAATAACGGCTATTGAGCAATTTGCCTGTGTGCGAGCATCAAACAGTAGTAGGAGTAAAAATCGGACATTGAAGAGTTTTCTATGAGCCCCCACTGTGCGACTGGCTGAAATTCCTGTAACTGGAGGTAGTAGTTTCTGGCCTGTGCCAAAGAGTTGTTGAATTCACTGACCATGACGGCGGAGGAGGAGGTGTATTGGAGTACAGTGCCTCTCACTCACCACGGCGTCCGAGTCAAACTGAAGGGAGTGAGCCGACACCTGGCCAAGTGTGTGTGGCAACAAGACCCCCCCTTACTGTGTCCCATCCAGCACTGACTAACCACCAGGAATGCACCCTTTATCCACAACTGCTGCCTCTATTTTCAATGCTCCACCACTGTCCCCTTATTATTCTTTAATGGTGCAACGGCAGCCCTGTGATCACTGCAACTGTATCAGCAAAATCCAACCGCGTATCCCGTTTCAGGCATGCCAGACGCCTCGTATGACAAGGTGCAGTGAGAGGCGGCTAGAGCACAGAGAATTTGCCCTGTCAGTATAATCTCTACCCTACCCTCCCTCCTGCATGCAAATGTGTGCTAGTAGACCAAAGCGGACAGCAGTGGTTGGTGGAGTGTGGAAATGGCCTTGAAACCCGATCCACTTTTAATCGCTTCCAGTGGAGTACTCTGTGTACTCAGCTAACCACACAGTTGTGTTTGCCCGTTGCCCGCAATGCCTAGTGTTGGAAGGAACGCCAGCTATTTCATCTGGGTCCTTACGTGATTAATAGAGCAATGTGTTTGTGCCGGTAGATTGATCACAGTTTTCAAAATGTGTGTGTGGATCTGTAGAGGACCCAATTCTCCAGAGGCCAGCACTGAGGACCCATTCTTTCCACCACCCTAACTAGTGTGGGCTGCATAAGCTGCACGGTTCTAGACTAATCACTGGTCTATTATGCGCATTCCCCTCTCAGTCTCTGTATTGTACTTGTTAGTCTGTTGAACACACACACCCTTAGCATTAAGTGCCCTCCCTCGGTAGGCATAGGTTTGTGCAACGTAATATCAGCAAGTGTGCACATATCAGTGTGTAGGAGACGATATATACGTAGCCAGCCATTCAACTGGCTAGAATTGTGGAGTGCACAGCCAAGCAAGTTGAAAAGACTGAAGCTGAAGAGAAAGAGAGAGAGTGCACGTACGGGGAGGATCATGGATACGCCTTGTCCTGACAGATGATACACTTTTCCTTTGTAAACATTGGATCGCACTAGTGAAGGTGCAACCCCGGGCTCCTTGTTCGTGTTGGCGAGCGGTTAATTACGTGCTTTGCGGCTTTGATGGCAATTGCGTGTGAATGGAAACCACAAGTGAATCTGGGGAGCAAGTTTGGATCTTGGACTCACATCAGCTCACAAATGCAATAATTGTTCTTCCCCAGTGGGCCGTGGGCCCGGGCCGGGCATTGTTGTGGATGCCAACGTGTGGGGGCAACAAAGGGAAGTGCAGCATGCATACCCGGTGCTCAGCTAGCGGCTCGGTGTTGTGGTGTGAAAACAGAAACCATTCCTCTTGAGTTTATCAACATCCCCTTTTACAGAGGACACTGGTTAGTGTTTGGAGCTCAGGGACCGTTTCCAAACACAGTATATATTAGCCTCTAATGACAAAATTGGTATCAAATTGGTCTTAAATATGATAATTGAAAGCATTGTCATATACCCTTTTCCGGTGATTGTTTTCTATTTCCAGACTGGATAATTATAGCAACTCGGACCAAACTTCACGAATTTTCTTCTTTTGCATCACTTTCGTTATACATATACCCCTAATAACTTTAGAGTGGTGTTGTATCACTTGGCAGGGGTGACCCTAACAGAGTTAACTGCATGTACTTATAGAGCGTGCCCCCTCATGGTGCAGTGGTCCGCCTACCAAGGCGAGGTCCGCAGAGCGAGACAATGTTCCTGACTCGGTTAAATTGCATCCTTTGCCACCTAGAAACTGGCACCAGGTTACGTTTTGTGTTACTTTCACGGTCGACAGTTGCCAGCCATATACCACATACTTTCGCCGGAAAAGTTTTGGTCGCAGAGTGCAAGTTTTATGTGCACGCATTATAATATATTATGTTGGCATGTGGCTTTGATGATCTCATCTAGCCCATAGTCAGTTGGCCACCCAGGTCTGCCTGCACAAGAGAGTGTGATTGCAGACAGTCTGGTGGACTGTTAGCATTGCAAACTATGCACAGGTGCTTACATATGCACACACACTCCCTCTACCTCTTGTCTGTATTATGAAGAACAATGCTGCACATGTGTGTTCAATTATGCACTAGTGCTGCATGGATCATGCAGTAAGTATTGGATTAAGGTGAACTATGTGCCAGTGTCCAAACTCTGTCAGCACACTTCTCCACACACACACAACACACACATCTATCGCTACAACCTGTAACAATACCCAAAAAAAGCTCCTTCCTTCACTCTCCATGAATATTTGCAGGTAAGTCAGCTCAAGTTCCCCCTCCCTGGAGCCCTCAGGGCCCGAATGCATACGTAGGAGGTGCCCAGAGCTCTAGCTATCATTGCCACTTGCAACATAGCTAAAATTGTAATGGTGGTGGGAAGGTGTATTACAGTAGACTCTGCTGTGCATATATAGCTGCTAACTTAGCACGTACACACAAGCACACTTAGTCATAGGAAGCGTCCTCCAAAAATGGCGGTAGTATACATGGATCATGTTGTGTCGGGTAAGCCAGATAACCCCTTTATAATATATAAACACATGACTTAGTTGTGTATTGGTTTCAGCATTAGTAACACACTATGTATGCAGCAGAGATTTCCTGGCCAGCGTCTGCATGAGGACGAGTTTCGGGGCGTGTTTGTTGTCAGTTGGAGCATTTCGTTTGGAGCCCGCACATTATCCTGCCCTGCATGCCTGTCTGTGGTTGCAGGCCAGTTTTCACAATGCAGTTGCTTATTACCCACACAACACAGTGGGACGCCCATTGGATTGGAGTCAAAAAGTGAGGGGGGGTTATTTCTCAAAGTATGTTTTTGCCTCAATACTATACGGAACTACTGACTCCCACTCCACCACTCTCCACTACTCTCTGTTAATTGATCTGCAACCAAACACTCCGTGTATCAGTGTCCGATACAGCCGTGTAGTGCGGTGTCTTTGGTTAGTACTCTGACCGCCACCTACTATGATGTATTACGGTTGGGGAGTGACACACTAGCTTTGAAGGAGGGCCTGAATCACCCACCGAGAAACCAAATTTCACGCATGCTTAGTGCCATCATATGTCCATGAGAACATTAGTATTGTTGGAGACCGTGTGACAGAATCTTAGCAAAATGCACCTGCCGCATTCATTCAGCTGTGAGCAGTATATCCATTGCACTATTGGAGAATGGTTTGAGCAAAGTTCTGCATTACTCTGAATCCCCACACCAGACGTTTATTATAAAAACTACACCACATGAAGCTCCAGTGAGCAACATTTGGTGGACCCATGAAGTAAACTAAGGTTTCAGCCGTGGCCCAAGACTTTTCTGCCTCCCTTGCTATAGCTAGAGCTAGCTAGCAAGCAAATACTGTATATACCTAGTTAGTAATGGAACAAATATCCACAATGAACACAAGACCATCAAAACATAGAGATCGAATTTCCTGGTCTTGACCAGGAGATGTAGGCAATTACTCCACGTATGGGTCTTCCCATGAGCTAGACACACAATCGCCTGGTCTGGCACACTTCCTGCTCATTGTGTGATGATTTCACAACTTCCAGGAATCTGTACCCTGAAACTGGAGTAACCATGGATAGCAGAGGTAAGGCAATATCCAACTCCCTCTCTCCCACATATTTCTGGTATGACTATTACTAGCGCTCTGTAATGTCAATCAACTGTGCTTGGTCGAGTTTGTATATTGCAACTGTAGATGATAGACTTAGGGAAAAGAATGAGTCCCTGCACTTCAAAAGTTCCAATATGTATCTATAGTACTTGGAGCCTAAGAGTAGCTAATAGTATAGGTGTTTAGGTACGGAGAAGTCACCACTTTTTCGGAAGAGACACCCACATCGACAGCTAGCGCGAAGAATTTGTGCGCATGCGCATAAGGGGGCGATTTTTAGCGTGCGTGTGCGCACACGATTACGGAAAGACGTAAAAACTGCAGCAGGCGTAGCTATAAAGCGTAACGAAGAAGAGGATAATGCAACTTAGTTTTCCAAACCAGTACCAGTACTAGAGTCACTAGACAAGCGGTACACGGGTGCCTTGAAAATCTACTAGCTACATCGTCCCATCGGCAATTGGTTGCGGACAGAAACACTATGCTTGCTATGGAAAGATTGCCGCCGATGAGCCAGCCATTCTCCACAGCGCTGCCGCTCCCGTCTCCCACCCTCCAGTCCCCGCGCTCGGCGAGCCTGGCGCAGCCACTCTACATGCACGGTAGCCCGGTAATGCACCCTGCAGCCGCGCTGCACGTCTCCCTGCCCCCGGGACCCTACTCCAGCATGAAGCACCATCAGTCGGCCGCCTCCGGGTGTCTCGTCCACCCTGCGCACCCATCGCAGTCCAGCTCCAACCTCTCCACCGTGCATACGCCTCCCCCCTACGACCACCCGTCTGCGAGCCTCCTCTCGCTGCAGGCCGGAGTCTTCTCCCCCACGGGGCCCAGCGGTGCGCAGCAGACGAGCGGGCTCTCGGTTCTCTCTCCAGAGCACGAGCACCACCACGGACACCCGGCACCGGCTCCCGGGGATTCTCCTCGTCTCTGTCCTCCAACCTCCATCTCCATTCCCCACCTCGGCCCCATGACTGCCAGTAGCTCCGCAAGCTCCAACAGCACCGAGGGCTCGTCGGGATCTCCACCAGGTGCGTTTACGAACTTGCATAATATCAGAGGGGGGGGCTCGTTTGATTAGCTATAGCTAGCTAATAGCTCTAGTGTTGTTTTGTGTTGGCTGACCAATCAGCTGGTTCATGGTCTAATTTACAAACACAAATCCCTTAGTGCAGGGTATCTACATGCAAGCACCAGTTGAAACTGGGCTCAATCCCTGGTGTTGCAGTGACCAAATTGGGAATTTCTATAATTATATATACTCTCCTGTGCATGCTCATAATAGCTGTGGCTAGACCTTGTGGCATTGTTTCTCAGAAATATGGCGGTTTACACAAACTGAGTGACCTGAGCTTTGCTGCACATCCAGCTTTGCCTCCGTTGCATGTCCGCCAGTTCCCTTGAGACCTAATTCAAGAGGAGGAGTACCTCCCTCTCCTCAAAAACTAATTGTATCAAAATGCTCATAAATCTACTGGTGTTACGCGAGAAAGCTCCAGCATTGTAAAAAAGACTTTTAGACATCCAATGGGGTGGGTTTTTTTGGAGAGAATCCCGTACCTCTGTAGTTCAAGTGGTCAATTGAACAGAGGACACTAGTTTCATGGCTTTGAACTAATCCTACAAATTGGCTAATTGCTTGCACCTTCTTAACGCCATAAAACAGTTTTAGCCACAACTGCCACTACCTCGAATCCTTTGCACGACAAATGATAGCTATCAACTGTCGACACAGCGCGCGTGTGTGTACGTTGAACTGGTCATTTGTATATATGTTTGCGTGGATGAAGAGGATCCATCCCAGTAAGGCCACAATAACTTGCACAAGGCCTGTGGTCATATAAGCAGATGGACCCCTAGATGGCACACTGAAGTGCCACACTGTGATACTAACAAAGTGTTGCGTGGATACGTTGAGGGTGTGCTTGCCTTGGTTCAATTTAAATAGGTCACTGAAAGAGACGCTTCCTTTCAAGTTTTGTTTATAACTCAATTTTCCATTTTGGGTGGGGCAAAAATGCGATAGAGGGATTTTTGGCAGCAAGCAAAAGAGTTGTATGCACTGGCACTCATAGCATGTATAACCTGAAATTGAAATTTATACTAGTGTAACTTAACGCCTTGTGTCGCAGTTGGCAACAGACAAGAACCAGCTTCCAGCCGCTAACAGAATAGCGTTGGACCAACTTTCGGGGCGACGATAACATTGGGGGACCGCTTTACTTATAAGTACGCAGCTACGTATACACCCTTGTGGAGTTAACACCATAACCTCGACCTGTGTAATAATATGTGTCAGGAGCCACATGTAACTTATTCCCCCGTGTGCCTGTTGGGGCTGACTTTGAAGTGGTAATCCAGAGCTAGCAGGAAGGCATGCAGGGCGAGTGGGCTGTGCTGTGCGTGTTTGGAATGCATGTGAAGTGTAGCATGTTGGTCAAGAAGAGACGTTGAATGTAGAGCAGGTTCTTGTTTAGAGCAGAGCAAAACAATTGAAGTCTTCCTAAGCTGTTGTTCTTACTAGTAGGCTTTGAATATTGGTTGGCAAAACAGATGCACTTATGCTATATACATCTTGCAAGAAACCCAAAAGTATGAAGCCAAAACTTGTCCGTAATTCTAAAAAATGTGTGCTCGGATCCGTGACTGTCATGTTATGCAACTGGACGTAACGTCGTTTCATTGAGTGCCTATCCTTCATTTACGGGGCCGAATGATGTTTCCATGAAAAGCAACCACAATCGACTGATGAAATCACATATTCCTCGCTATTGGGTGCCTGCAGAGCTAGTTGATGGAAAACAGCATTCAGAGTGTTGAGTGGGACGGACACTGTAAGTCCGACCCCCTCTCTCTTTTGCCTCTTTACACCAACAGTTCATGAGTGTCACCCGATACCTTCTCAGGCTACAGACACCTCTCCGTGAGTCACAATGCCCTTTTGACTGGCTCATACCGCGAGTGGCTTTGACTCAGGCCGAACGGCTCGCACTGTGAAAGTGTTCAAAGCTGGGTCGGGGTGTGTCCTGCGCTGGCACTCAGACGCAGTCTCTCTCTCTGCGTCCCCCAGCACCTCCCTAATTACGGCGTCAACACACCTCCCCCTCACGAATGCGATTAGCATCGAATGGCAGCGCGTGAATAACACTGAATGTCGGGTCCTCAAACTGACGCGAAACGGTGCCAACACCAGCATCCCGACCGCTGCACAAGTGTTGTCCACTTACCATAATGCACTGAACAGTGTACACACACAGTGGTCCATAGAGCCCCCCAGTGTACCCTTTTCATCAGACTAATGGAAGTCCTCATTCTCTCTATCTATCTATTCTGCAGGCTCCAGACAGAGCCGTGAGATGCCAGGTCCCTGCTCAGCGCGGCTCAAGAAACAGAAGAAAGACAGGAAGCCCAGGACTCCCTTCACCAGCACGCAGCTCATAGCCCTCGAGAGGAAGTTCCGCCAGCAGAAGTACCTCTCGGTGGCAGAAAGAGCAGAGTTTGCCGAGTACCTCAAACTAACTGAGACCCAGGTGAAGATCTGGTTCCAGAACCGACGGGCGAAAGAGAAGAGACTGCGTGAGGCGGAAGCTGAGCGAGCAGCGAGGAGTCTCGGTCTCCCACTATCCTATGCCCACGCTTACTCCCACGAGTTCCTACAGAATCCGCTGCTGCAGACTTCTTCCCCGAGCAGCATGGTCCCGCTGCAGCCGTCCAGCAATCTGGGGTTGTTTCATCAAGGGCCCCTCATAGCGTCCCCGCCAGTGCACCACAACCCGCACTACCCCGCGCCAACACCGGTTCTCTTTCACCCCCACCACCAACACCTCATGAGATACGACAGCCCCCTGTCAACACCGTCTACCATGAACCTCGCCAGTCCTCCTCTGCAGCCCCAACCTACACCCTCCCAACAGCAACAGCAACAGACTTCTCAACACAACATCATACCCCACACATCCCACTAGTCTTTAGCACACGACTGCCACTCCAATCACCTCTCATTCATCCCATCATATCGTTATACACATATCATACCGTAGCATAGATTTCAGTCGCCTCTCTGTCGTATCAGAAAGATTCATTCATCTGCTCCCCTCTCACACTTATAGCCAATCCCCCCCTCATCTCTAACTGGTATCATATCGTATAACTCCGTGTCTTCACTGTATCGTATCATTTATTACACTGTCAGTTTGGGAGCACTCCAAGGGTCCCATTAAATCATTCCTCACTATAATATAGATATGAAATGTTCGCGCATTATGTTTTATTTTCTCCTTCAACTGTAAAATTATAATGTTTACAACACCAACAGTATGTCTGCAACACTCGCGGTGCCTGTCTGCGTGTTAATCTCGGATTAGAAACATGTGTACTGTTTTCCTATGGTGTCTTCACCCAAATGACCCCTAATTCCACAAACGCTGGAGCAAATGTGCCGAAACGGAAATCGTCAAAAAGCAATGAAAACATTAGAGAGTTTGCTTCCAAGAAATCAAGGGGTTAGACGTTTACCTGGCCGCGCCGCATGACTGCACGACATTTGGTGTGGTAAAGCATAGCCATTGCTGCCCGCAGGCCACCTGTGTTGGTATACATTAGCTCTGTGAGATGAGGAAGGTAAAACAAAGACTCAGACCATACGGTTCTGGGGATTCTCGCCGAGGATAGTGCATTTGCACGCCGAACACTTCAAGCACAGACGTTTATCCATACGCAGTGTACGCCACAAGTTTGTGCTATAAATAAAATTACTGCATTTTTTCACACACCTCATTCATTGGACCGCTCAATGGTCACCAGAGATTTGTATTAACACCCTCTTGAGAGCGGACCGCCACACAATGATGTGTATGTGAGCAGGTGTGAGCTATATACACCAGTACGCCAACCTATATAGGTCAGCATGCGGAGATAAACCACAGACTCTTTAAAGCATTATGTGGCAGTGGGCAATTTGTAGCAGCAAATTGTGCATGCAGTTGTCCCTTATTTAGAGAAGAAGGGGATGAGTGGAAGAGGCTTTCGGAACCCGACTCCCGTTGTGAGAGTACACGTTTCTACTCTTTTATCATAGCACAGAGTCCTGTGTGCGGGTTTTCAGTGGCGCTATTATAACTGGTTGAAAAGATTTTGAGATGTTTGAGCGTCACACTGCATGGCCTGCGTATGGTGTGATGGTGAGTGGAGGACTAATGGGAGCCGGCATTATACCACTGACTATGACAGGGGCACCTCAATGTAAGCCTCTGTGAACCGTCAATAGCAGCAATTAGCTGTTCATTCTCCCACCGTACTATGGTAATGGAGAAAACTGTCCGTATACACCCTTTGAAAGAAAGGGAAAGAGAGGACCACCATTGGGGGGGAAATAGGTTTTTCCAAATGTTGGACAGGTCTCCTTTAACCAAGTAGGAAACATTAATTACCTATTGGGTGCCCTCTACTTGGACTTCAAAGGACACTGTGTACACTAAACGTGAACACGCAGAGGGTGCATGGGCAGAGTGTTTGTTTAGGCTAATGAGGTGCAGCCACAAGTAGTCCCGCGGTGAGAGCTCCCTGAGAGTGAGGGGACTGGATACTCTCTCTGGTTCTCCGTCAAACAAAGCCTCGAGTGTGGTGGTGACTGCCAGGCTGGCAGCAGCTATCCCACTGAATGGCTGTAGTAAACAAGAGTGGGGTTTCCTGACATAGAATGACCTTAAGAGGCAAAAGGGGGAAGGGCTGCACTAAGGCCTCCTGGTGAGTATGTAGAGGGGGGAGAGGGAGGAAGGTAACACTTCAGGGTGAGAACCGATCATGCGTAGAACCCCTTCAAGAATTCAGTGTGTGCATGTACGTAGTGGTAACAGTGCGTAGCCATATACACACACACACACACTCGGTCCGAGGTGGCCAGAGGGACTGCCAAATGACATGCTATCGACAACAAACAAACAGTGCTAAATGAGATGATGTTCTGAAAGTGTAACGCCACACTCCGCACCGTGTAGCGCACACTGTTTGAGCCTACTAGAGCATTGTACCACACGTGTGTGGCTGCTTGTAGGAAAAATCAACTTGTTAGTCTCCTACTAATGAGGTAAGGGTGCCGGGAGTTGGATCAGCCGTTGTGTACACGGGTGTACAAGTGACGAGGCTATGTGAAAACAGGTTGAATCACCCCCCCCATTCCCAGACATCAGTCCGCTCGCTTACAAAGAGCATTTAGTGCCACGTGTCGGCTCAAAAGGTGTCGCATTGATGGAGATATTGCCACAAGCATCTCCAAGAACAGTAAACAACAAAAGCCGAGTGAGGTAATAAAGTGACTCTAGATGCTTATACCATGAGGTGGGAGACTGTGAACACTAACAGCTACAAATTTTCTCCCTCCCCGCAATGTTGCTTTGAGACGGTTAGAGCATCGCTCTCAACTGTGGCTAAACACATCACTGAATCGGAATTTAATTCAGGTGCTCCTCCCTCTCCTCCCCTCCCCTCCCCCTCTCTCTGTGTCCAACACGTTGTGCCGATAGCGGCAAAGTGAAACGTCTGGGCAACGCAAATGGAAACACAGTTGTTGGGCGGGAGGATGACGACCCCCCACAGAGCAGGCATTCACGAGTGTCCACAACTAACGCTCGATGCCGCGACAGCTGCCAAGGGTTGATTTGGACGCCGGGCCCGTCCAGCACCCACCCATGCGGTGAGTGGCTACAATGGCATGCGATCGAGAGAAACAATCCACTCCTAATCCGATGGGATGCACAAACCGCCAACCACAGGAGAAATCTCACAGCTACAATCGTAGTGAAAGTGATACTCTTGTGAACGTTCCGCCGTATACAAATGAAAAGCTCGGGAAAGCCAGATCTTGCTACGACAGAGGCTTCTGTATCCCTCGTGGAAAATACCTTCTCAAGGCTCGAGAAGCCATTCGATTCCATGCAGATTAAATCACTATGGGCTTAATTGTACCCTCCTTTGAGTCAATTATAGTACCCCTCTCTTGTATGGGCATACCGCGCTGGCGTGTCTAGCTACATCACGTGGAATAATTCGATGCTCTTGAGGGTCCCTCCAACGGAATGCCACGAAACTTTTCAGGCAATAACGAGTCAAGAGTGCTTCAAAATGCAAGCCACTTGAACTTAATCACGAGTCCTTTCGTCGCGTTAGCGTAGAACTGCACGCGCACAACACCACCCCCGCACTGCACGCTCTGTATAGATACACATGGTCGTCAAACGAACAATGATTTATCCCCTCTTTCTCATTCTCTCACAGACTCAATGCCACAAATTTGTGCCGATTGGCAGCAGGTGCAGCCGCGAGGGGAGAGTGGGTGAGCATTCATGGCCACTGTGGCCGGAGCAGGTATCAACAAATTGCATTTGTCGACAGAGGAAACACAATGATAAACGCGTGGAAGGAATAACGCCGACGTATTTGGGGGGATATCTTTGGGGAGTGTTGTGTGTGTTGCATGCCTGTGGCAGCACCGGTCGCGACCGCGTGTGTCGCGAGGTGTACGTTTCCAGGGAATGTGTGTATGCGTGTATCTCGCACGCGGGTCCCTGAATGGAGGCATACGAAAGGGCGAGCGGTGACGTCATCTGTTTTGGGTGGATTTCGGGTCCATTGAGAGTGTGGCACCTCGTCGCATTCTGCGGTGAAATGCCTCTTCCAAGCCTACACAGTGTTTCGAAAACACATTCCGAAAGACGGCAGCCCACACATCGCGCACCTACGTAGAGCCAGCGCGCAATTTACACATAATAATTGCGCTAGCGTAAGGGACAGTAATAATCTGTGTAAAGATTGTAGTACTAGGACAATATATACACTTACATACATACCGGTGGCTTTGGCTGTGGAGACAAAGAACGTAAGTAGAGTTATGGGAAGCTCTCACGTCTCAAAATGCAGGTGGTTGGATTCCGTTTAGATTCTTACACCTGTTTCCTTCGATGTGTGTGTGGGCTGCTGATATGAAAAGTGAGATGGACATTGGTGAGGGGGTTGGGCGAGATTTTTGGTCCAGATTCAGCTGGGGTGCAGTTTTCATACCTCCCCTCCCCACAAATTAGTTCAGGAGCCAACTCAATGTGCCCTGTGAAATCAACACATTGTGTGTGTGTCGGTACCATCTGGTGCACACATACTGGAACAACTGCCACTCGATCTTGGCAAGCAAGCACAAACTGTCAATAGTACACACTACGTCGGTTATTTTCATGCATGCGCAGTGCCCTGTGCGACAGCGTCATGTATGGGCAAATTGTGCAGTTGCTCCACTCGCCGATTTTGAAACTTGTGAAAAAATACACATACAAACACACAAAAATCCATGCATCAACTACACTTTATGGTGTAAAAGCACGATGCAATGGCTCCGACAGATAACTCTAGAACTGACTCGAGTCCCAAACGATCCTTTGCCAGTCGTGCCTTGGCGAGACCGAGGAGCCGCGGTGGGCCGACACTCGGGAGACTGGTACGGAGGTCCGAGACCATCGCCAGGGCAGCGGACCGACAGGAGGGCGGGACGTACCAAGGGAGACACACCACAAAGTCGAGGAGCCCCTCTTGCTGTAGGAGGGAGTGGTACATGGCCATGGAGATCTTGGAGTGGAGGAAGAGGAGTATGACTCTGAGGCAGTCGTCGCGGAGTCTAGTGGGGACGGCCACAGCTCTGCCTCTCCCTCGGTGACTCGGGGTGGCCGGGAAGTAGAATAGCTTCACGTAGGGGAGGAGGGTGGCCCAGATGGTGCCTCTATCTGTCTCGTACTTGTGGATGTCGGTGATGGTGGTCTCTGATAGGAACTGAGCCACGCAGTCGGTGATCTGCGGGAGCTTTCTCTGGGGGAAGGTGAGCGGCGAGTGGAGGAGAATGATCGACATCCACACCAGAGTGAAACACCTGCAGTTGTGTATGAACTTTGCTAAGGCCTCTTGGAGGCTGAATTCTGTTGTACATATATATGAGGAGGATGTAGATATAACACCCAATAAGTTGTTCCCTATCCCTGTGAGGTATATAGGAACCGTTTCATTTTTAAACTACCGTTTGCATTACTATCAGTTGCATTTCAATTGTATAAGAAGTTTGTCCTATGTACATGCACACGTTTTTTCACCAATTGTTGTGTCATTGAGTGAAAACACGTCCATAAGTTTTCAGCTACGATACACACATGGCAGTATCGTATGGGATTATGTAATGCATAACATAGCATAAATTTATGCTTGCCCACAAAATTTTCCAAGAGACCTTTCTCAGATGGCGCCTCCCAAACCACAAAATTTGATGCAAAAAATATTGAAGAAAAAGGGCCATGGCACCCCTCTATACTGCCCCATACACATTGGTGCACTATATTACACCTCTAAACAAGGGACACCTCTGAATAAAGGAAATTGTTCGTTACTCAGAGGTTTTACTGTACTACAAACCTGAGTCCAGTGAGGCTGTTGAGAGTGGTGTCAGGGTTCTTAGCCTCGTCGTCCATTGCCTTCAGCATGCCAGAGATGACTGGCTCAGTGGCGAGATACGGGTGTGTGGAGGAGGTGTGGGCCAGACAGAGGAAGACCTCCGAGGCCAGGGCTTTGGTTGGACACGGGTAGGAGGGGCTGAGAGCCATGGCCATCGTCTGAGAGATGACGTCTGATCGGCTCGCTATGGCCTGTTGACACTCGGGCAGCTCTGCTATGCTGAGATGTCGAGGAGGTGGAAGAGAGAGGGAGGTGGGCCAGTGAGAAGGAGAGAGTAGGCAATGATTAAGTGGGAGAGGGGTAAAGGATAGTGTGAGTGTGAAAATGAGAGTGAGAGGGGAGCAACAGTAGAGCTAGAGTGGTAGAGAAAGACCAAACTATCGACATTGAGGGAGAGATTTTCAGTTACTTTAGAGAGACTAGATTCTCGGCTAAGGATAGGTATACTAACCAACACATGAGATGCAGAGCATTGTCCAGCTCTCCCCTCAACAGAGAGTCGTTAACCTCCTGATCTGCCGGCTTGCTGGACGGATCAGACACCGGCTGGTTGAAGGGGATCGGAACACGCAGCAGGGACCTGCAGCAGAGGTCCAGCAGACCCATCCCCACCAACTTCCTCCGCAGCGAGGCTGTCTCTCCGTAGTTGGCAAACGCCTGCGTGCACACGTTCTCCAGGTACTTCTGGTACACTCGGAGGCTGGACCAGGGGCGCGAGAGGACCCGCTGGTAGAGCTGCAGTAACAAATCGAGGCCACCCACGGCCTCAAAGTAGGCCTTGTTCACCATGGTTCGGGGGATGAGCCACTCAAACAGATCGTAGCCCAGAGTAGAGTCGAGATTGCTCTGGACCCCGTCGTACACCACAACCTCCACCTGGTAGTCCCTCTGGTCCACCGAGAGGGAGTTGTCGTCGAACGTCCGCAGGAGTTTCTTCATCCAGGCTTTGACTTCCTCGACGGAGCGGCAGTCACCCCGGGAGAGAAACGAGATGTCCACGGTGTCCCCGCTCCTGAGACGGCGCGATGCCAGCTCCGCGTCGTCCGTGAGGACCTCCGTCTGGAACGCCACCGTCTGCGCGCAGGCCGGCACCGAGAACTCGTCCTGGGCCAGTTGTTTGAGCTCCAGAACCGTCCCCGGGAGAGAGGCAAGGGAGAGGTACTTGACTTCGGTGCTCCCCTCGCTCCGGGAGTGTAGGTGACACTCAAGCACCACCCCACCCTTTGTGCCGTTGCTGGCCATCCCTGGCTCGCAAGGGAGAGACTTCCAACGGTCTCCTCTCTGCTTTCTGGAGCAAGAGGAAGAAGAGTTTGCTGGAAAGTTGCTGACGTTTGCACTTTTTCAGCCCCTCCCACTGTTTTACGCGCGCGCGCCGCATTACGAGCCGGCCGAACTTTAGACTATTATTATATCCACATGCACTGCAAAGCAGAACAACCAGTGGGTGGTCAGAAAAGCGCCCACGATGACGGCAAAACCAGTGGAGAATCCATTGGTCAAGTACCGTCGCAGGGCGTCGTTCAGTGTCCCTGACCTGAGGAACTACCTCTACGGTGGAGAAGAGCTGGTGAAATTCACATACCAGGTATCAATGATGCTCATGAATCAATCAGCGTGTGATCAAGATCAACTCTCTCTTCCCTCAGATCTGGGACACCTTGGAGAGAGACCCCCTGTTTGCCCACCAGAACGTGGACCTCACTCTGGACCAGAAGAGGGAGCTGGCCTTCAAGAGAGCCAAGCGTATCTTTGAGTACGACTTTCTCCCCCCAACTGAGGCCCTGCAGAATCCCGCCAAAGTGCTGGCCTTCACCTCCGCCGTCCAGATGTACGATATGTCAACTGGTGCTGTCTTTGGCCTCAGTCGATCGGTGAGCCGGGCCTGCAGTGTCCCATTCTTTAGTAAATGTGTGTGTGTGTGTCTATCAGTTGGTGATAGTGGCAATCAGAGCCAGTGGTACTGAGAGACACAGTGGCATAGTAGAGGACCTCCTTACCATGAAGGTCAGACAACGACCGATCACAAAACTGACCCAAGCAATACTGTTTCCGTTGGTTGCAGGCATTTGGTTGTTTTGCTCTCACTGAGATCTCTCACGGTACCAACACCAGAGCTATGAGGACCACTGCCACCTACCAACCCTCCACTCAGGTTAGTAGCTGCATGTCATCTAAACTAAACAGCGTGTTGCACATACAAACTTTATGCAGAAAGTTGAACGGTGTGCATACACATTATGGGGTAGCACGGTGAAGTTTACGTTTCTCCCATCGTCCTTGCACAAAATGAAGCGTTGGAAGTGTATTTGCCACTCTTCTATATACCATCTCTGGCAGGAGTTCATCCTGCACACACCAGACCTGGAGGCCACCAAATGCTGGGTGGGGAACCTGGGGAAGATGGCCACCCACTCTCTGGTGTTTGCCCAGCTGGTCACCCCCGACGGAGTCTGTCACGGACTGCACCAGTTCGTGGTGCCCGTCCGAGACCCTGCGCACCCTCCTCCCCTACCCCGGGGTCTTCGTTGGGGACATGGGGGAAAAGTTGGGGCAGAACGGTCTTGCTAACGGGTCAGTGTAGCAAACAGACCAGTTTGGAGAAGTTTGACAAGTAGGATATATGTACTCTCTCCTCAGGTTCATGAGGTTCTCCCACTATGCCATTCCTCGCGAGAGTCTGCTGAACAAGAGAGCAGACGTCACTCCGGGGGGAGAGTATGTCACTCCCTTCAAGGTTCCCAGACACCGTCCTCTCCCCATCTTCCTTCTCTCATTCTCTCAGGATCCCAGTAAGAGGTTTGGAGCATCGCTCGGCACACTGTCCTCTGGTCGTGTGGGAATTACAGAGTTGTGCGTCACCAACCTTCGACTGGCTGTCTGTATTGCCATCAGGTGTGTTCTTATTTACTCCTCCAGTCTGGATACAATACGGTAGTGTTTCCGCCTCTCCTGGTGTGTGGTATTAGGTACTCTGCTGTCAGGAGGCAGTTTGGACCAACTCCTGACGAAGAGCTGCCTGTCCTGGAGTACCAGACTCAGGTACAGTTATAACACAGGTCGTGATATCAAGTACAAACCCCTTTTCTCTAACCTCTTCACACACTCTTACTTTCCAAATTCTGCCTCCATCCTCCTTTTCTTTCTCCATGATATAGTGACATTGACTCTCTCTCTCTCTCTCTGTGTGTGTGTCTCTGTCCAGCAATGGAGACTGTTGCCCTACGTGGCTGCGGTGTACGTCATCTCCCACTTCAGCAGGAGGCTACACGGAGAGTTTGTCAACTTCATGATAGCCAGCATGATGGGAGACAAGAGTGACAGACAGGTATAATTATACTCACACTTGAATCGCCGTTTCCTCTCTCTGACTCGGAGTGTGAAACAGAGAACTGGCCGTGTTTGTGCAGGCTGAGCTGGGTAGAGAGATTCACGCCATATCTTCCACCAGCAAGCCTCTGTCAGGGTTCACTGCACGGGATGGGATCCAGGAGTGCAGAGAGGCCTGTGGAGGTCACGGCTATCTGGCAGGTGGGTCCTCTCTCTGTCTATCAAGACCTCAACTGCTTACTATTTTTTTAAGTAGAACTTGTCTTGCTGTCTCCATACCTATCTCGCCGTATTTCACTATGCTCCCTCCAGTTTCTTTGGGCTTTGCATAGTGCTTGTAGTGCATAGTGTGTGGTAGGTTCTGTGGGTATATAGGGAGTGTAGGATCCTTGGTGTGTGTGTGTGTGTTGTTTAGTCAATAGATTGGGGGTCTTGAGGGATGACAACGACCCCAATCTGACCTACGAGGGAGACAACCACGTTCTCCTCCAGCAGACATCCAACTACCTCCTCTCTCTCCTCACTGACAAGATGGCCGGTGAGACAGAGAAAAATGAGTCTCTAGCGTCTGTTTCATGTTTCCGCGTGTTGTGCAGGAGGTGTTGTCAGCTCTCCACTCGGGAGCGTGGACATTCTGGACAGCTACCAGACTGTTCTCCGGAGACGGTTCTCTCCTCCCTCCACCACCTCTCATCTCACCCACACTGGTATATACAGCTAGCTTATGCACACCCTGTACAGTTACGGCCCAAGGGCATAATACTCTGGCATGCTTGAATCTGATGAGTGAGAGAAATGGCTTGGTAATGTGTTTTTAACTAGATACAGAGACTATTTGAAGATCCCGAAGCTTTAAAATGATCCCTGCAAAAGAATTTGTGTCTCATCATGCATGAGTGTGACTTGGAATTGCTGCAGATGTGCTGCCAGTGTATGAGTGGCTGGTGTGCCATCTCTGTGTGGAGAGCCACCACAGACTAGAGCAAGAGCTCTCTAGGAAGAAGGTCAGTCAGTGGATCTTCTAGTGTCTTCATTTGTCGACTCTCTCTCTCTCTCTCTCTCTCTCTCTCTGTCCCCCACAGAATGGATTCATTGCGAGGGAGGAGAGCCAGGTGTTCTATTCCCATACTCTGAGTCTGGTGTTCCTGGAGTACTTGGTCGTGAGGTGGTTTGCAGAGTTTGTGGAGGGAGCGAGGCAAGAGGGAGGAGGCCTGTACTCGGTCCTCTGCCGGCTGGGCAATCTCTACAGTGTGTGGTGTCTCCACAAACACTCCGCCGTTCTCTATGAGGGTACGTATATAGGAACAGACGCTCAGTCGCATTGTAACTTATTAATATGCGAACCGTACACGTATTTTGTAGTACAAGTTGATGCAGGTTGTATATATATATTGCACAGGTGGCTATTTCACTAGTCCAGGAGATGCTCAGCTAGTAAAAGATTCAGTACTCCACTTCTGCCGAGAGGGTATATAGCGCTTGCATCTCCAGGTAGTGAATGATGTTCTGCTGCCATTCAGTTGAAAGATGAGGCAGTGTCACTGGTAGATGTGATAGCTCCTCCTGACTTCATCCTCAATTCCCCTATTGGTCACAGCAGTGGACAGGTGCCTTGATACTAACAAAATCCATGTGCTCATTTCCGATTTATTTTCTATACTGCAGGTGTACGAGAGGTTGTTCCAGGCAATGGTGACGAGGCCAGGGAGCCTGGAGAGGCCTTCCTGGTGGAAAGAGATGGCTGGGCAGACTGCTGCAGGCAGCCTTCATAGCCAAATAGCTCCTCCTAGGGCCAAACTGTAGCAAATCATCAGTGATTATTCAATCTCAGTAACATTGTATGTAGCTAACCAGCGCTTTCACCACGTCTGCAAGTAGACTGTAGGTTAAAGCTGAGCCATAATGTGAAACGTTATTCTGCTATCACAGCAACGGCATATGTCCAAATCATGATTCTGAAACATGCTAATTATTTTTGCTGCTGGTGTATTATAGACTATCAGAGCATGATAGTATAGAGCTGAGGCCAGGGAGTCTGGAGAGACCTTCCTCGTGGAAAGAGATCATGGCTGAGCAGACTGCTGCAGGCAGCCTTTACAGCCAATGTTGATCCTGGACAGATGAATTCTCACATGTCAATTATCAAATACCTCTCATGCGCCTTCTTCCTGCCGACACAACCGACGTGTGGAAGCGATGCCTCTCCGCGAGCCGACGAATGGGCTGCGCTCGATTCATGTACTGGGAGTTTCACTACTCTCGTTTCTGGCTGACTTACCGCGACTGGAAGCCGTTCGCTTTCTCCCCGGTGAGTAGCCAAGCAATGTGTACAAATATACAAGGTACGTAGCTAGCTACTTCGGTGCAATACTCTCTGCAGTGGCTACCGAATGAGATCAAGTACCAATGGATCTACCTGGTGTTCCGGTGGGCCATGGCGGCTTACTTCTTTGGCTGGCTGGTACCCAGTGGCCTCCTCGAGACCAATGGTGGAGTCAAGTACTTCATCTTCCTCACTAACTGGTGCTACCTCATGTGGAATGCCTACCTCATCGTCTCAGCAGTTTCAGCTACAGTCAAGGTGGCCCTAGTCTACCTCCACCCAAGCCATGCTGGCAACACAGCCACTAGCACGAGCTTGCTGAAGTCCCCAATACCACACATCGATATTGATGTTCCTGTCGGGTGCTGTGGCCGGGAGGGAGATGCTAGCAGTTGGTACCAAAAGATTCAGTGGGTGCTCTTCTCCATTGGAGTTAACATGGCAATAGCAGTGAGCATTCTCTACTGGGCCCTTCTCTACACGGGGGATTTGTGGACCCAGTTGATATCCATACTCATCTAGTCAATGCTGTCATAGCTCTGATTGATGTGGTCTTCTCTGGAGTTCCAGTGAGGATTCTCCATTTCGTCTACCCCGTCCTGTTTGCCATCACTTACTCCGTGTTCAGCGGGATATACTTTGCTGCTGGTGGGACAAATTCCGGGGTGCGCCCCTATATTTACTCTTCTATTGATTATGGGAACAGACCGGGTTCTGCGGCTGGGTTGGTGCTGGCAGTTGTCCTTGTCGTCATACCGGTCGTCAATCTTCTGCTGTTTGGTCTCTGCTCTGCCAGGTTCTGGCTCACTCACTGCCTCTGGGCCAGGAGAGAGTCTTCCGCCTCAGGGGGTGGCGAAGTCGTTGAGTTAAAGTAAAAAAATCAGAACTTCTATCTGAAACTGTGGTAGAGGTTTTTTAAAGATTTGTCTGCTATTCACCTGTTAACAAATCATGGCTTAGTTGAATGTTTTGTGGCGATCATGTAGCCGTAAGGAACACGTAGGGTTGTTGTAGAAATGGCACTGAAGCCTGTATAATTATATATAGCCCGCTGTGAATACAAGAGTTATTGGGCCTCGTGGTGTGACTCACTCAGACTAATCTGTCCCACCGTCTACGACTCACTCCACCACATTATGTATATAATATACATGCATTCTTTCTTCACTGCTGCACTAACTCAGAAAAATTGAATGTCACTCTAAATGAACTCTCACTTGCCAAACAATTCGTTCTATTATAGTATAGTCTAAGTGGTATCTCTATGTGTGCCTAAGGAGGCCATAGTATGCAGGTGGATGCTTTCTGATGACTGTAACACCGAATGTAGGGCTATGGTTGAATAGGAGGTAATTATTCTCACTCCCAAACATCTAGTTGACAATAATAATTTCTTATTGTGCACACTCTGAAACAGAAAATATTTTTCATCTGGAGAACTGTACTGCAGAAGTATAATATACAAACACTGTATATACAATAATACTCGCTCTGTGTATATAGCTATGTAAGTCAGAGGCTGTTTTATGTGAGTTCACATTTGGTTTTAGTGCATTATCTTTTAGTCCTTGGTGTATGGGGCACCCTGGACAAGGACATCGGTCAAATATTGTGTGAATTTATTGAGACCCGCGGGATTTTCCCACCAATTGAGGGCCACTAGTGCGGCAGCACCCATAGTGTCACTTATTGTGCGGCCGTCTTCAGTTGCGAGCAAGATCATGGTATGCATTTCGACGAGGGAAGGTGCCACCGGGAGAGTTAGGAGGACTGCAACTGTGTCGGGCAGAGCCACAGTGGAAACGTCGAGGTGGCACGGAATCACCCCCGCTGTGCACCAGAAGAGAGTGTGCTCAGTCAGACCGATACTCAGCCCATTTGAGGCAGTCACCAGTTCCTGGATATCTTCTGGAGGCAAGTTCATTACACCCGAAGTGTCCAAAGGAGCGAGCCATACTTTGTGCGCCCAGTTTGCCCGGAGTAGGAGATTGAAGCAGGACGGACACAGTCTGACGTTGTATTCGGCAGTTGGGGTCGTTGAATTGTCATAGCCACGGAAGATTGAGCCAGCCATGGTTCTGACGCGAGCATTGTGCACCACATTGGGCCACTTTTCCAGGAGGTAGGGGAAATTTACAAAGGGAGCGAGACCGATGATTTCGACGACCTGATCAGAACTGTTGATGATGCTGTTCATTCTGTCAAAAGTGTCTTCGTAGTTTTGCAGCACCTCTCCCTTGTAATCCGACAGGTTGAAGTCTTTGGCCCAGCTCCACAGGGTGTGGTTGGTTAGGTTGCTGTTGGGAGCTCCCACTCCTATTGGGATGGCTTCTCGCCCCGCGACCGTCAGAAATTTGGCCGCTATCTTGGCCCGCATCAGTGTGTCGTCCGTGGCCGTCACTATCAGCTGGATGTCCAGCTCGCTCGACTGTAGCGCGAACGCTAATGCATAGCTGTCGTCAATATAGGAGCCGATGTCCGTATCGATGATGACGGGAGTCGGCGACTGTCGCTTCGCCAGAGGGAGCGGAGGCGAGCGGAGGGAACGCGCCTGGGGCGCTAGCAGAAAAGTAGCGGTACAGAGACACTGTAGAATCAGGGAGAAGGCTCTCACAGTCATGTTATGAGACCCCAGAATCTGTCAGGTTGATCCGGGCAAGAGATTTTATACGGATCGGGTTACGGCATACCTGAGAAGCGCTTGGGACTGAGACAACGCAACAGGCTTGCGTCAACGGACAAAATTCACAGGGCCATCCGACCACTCTTTCATCAGCCACGGAAACGCGTGATGAATGCATTTTTGTGGATTCGCAAAATGGGTATACCGCAAAATGTCAATATTCATCACTATGCACTTAGAGCGCTGACCAAAAACATCCTGTACTGGTTTAGGCCAACAAGGTCTTTGTTCCAGTAGAGAGCGACCTGGGTTGGGGTGCCTTCCCTGTCATCTATCACTGTATATCCATCGCTAGTGACTCTGAGATTTAGCATCTTTAAATCGATGAAGTTCCCGGCATTAGGGAGTGTGAGTAGGGTGGCCACAGTATCGTACAGAGGGCTGGTGGCCTCGTTTAGATTGCATTGGAGGACAGTGCAGAAGTAGAGAAGAGATGAGCTCAGGGCAAGGCTCCAGCTATTTGAGGCTGCAATAAAGAGGTCGGAGTACTGTGGAGGTAGTGTGGTGGTGCCACATGTGTCCAGTGGAGTTACGCTCACGTTCCAGCCAGCCTGGAGCAACAGCTCCATACAGTAGGGGCACATCATGACGTTGTACTCTCTTGCCGGTGTTGTAGAGTTGTCATAGCCTCGGTATATGGAGCCGGCCATTGCTCTGATCCGAGCATTCTTCACCACCCCGGGATATTTCTGCAGGAGGAGGGGGAAATTGGTCATTGGCCCAATGGCAATGATATCCACCACTGTCTCTGAAGCCAGAATGATCTTTGCCATCTGGTCGACCCCATCTTCGTACACTCCTCCCTTATACTCGGACAGGTTAAAGTCCTGCGCCCAGCCCCACAGCGTGTGAACAGTTTCGTTGGCGTTGGCCTGTCCGATTCCAATCGGGACGCTGTCCTGTCCGGCAATCGTCAGCAGCTTCGCGGCGATCTTTGCGCGGGCGGTCGTGTCGTCGGTGCACGTAACGATCAGCTGCACGTCCAGGAGCTCTGAGCTCTGGAGAGCGAGCGCAATGGCGAAACTGTCGTCAATGTCAGAGCCGATGTCAGTGTCGATAATTACCGGTTGTAGCGCTGATTTACTTCCGCCCTCGACGATTACCATGCATGCTACAATGATCAAGAGAATCGATAGAAGTTTCATTCCCGCCATGTCGCGTCGACACTCGAGTCTCCCGAGTCCCAGACGCAGCGCGACGATTGACAGAGGAGGTACATACCGGTAGGTGTGGCTCGAATGTGCGCAGGTAGTTTACTGCGCATGCGCCATGCATGCGCATGGGGGGCCGGGCAAAGCTCAGTCAGGGGGGCCCCCTATTATGCGCGGATTTGCTTAGCGCGCGCAAGCGTGGAATCACATGGCTTGGAGAGCTGACAGGAGACGTGTCTACGTACAAGTGGCGAGCGCCAGTTTTAACGCTTTTTGTATGAAAACTAGTAGAAATGACTGCCTATAGCTAATGCACCAGATACGTTCCCAGAAAGCCAAATTTTTTCTGGGGGCGCGCTGGTAACAATTCTACATAATGCCCCATATAGCTACCAGTAACCCGACTTCCTGTCTACGCCACTCAGTGCATGCCCAGTTTTTCAATGCCGCGGGAGATTTGCCCAACTAGCTCATTGCTTCGCATCACCTCCTCCACACAGCAGTAAAATGGCAATAGAGGTGTTTCCAGGTCTCGCGCAGAGGGTGAGTTGCTCGGCAATGGCTTACGTAGAGGCATTGTTGCAGACAATTCTCTTCAGATTGCGCTTGTCTTCATCATCTTGACGGCCATCGCTTGGTTCCTGATCGTGATTGGCTTCGGAATCGGCAGCGAAGAGTTGGAGAATGTCGAGGTCGGGTAAGAAAAAGACCCTCTGCCATCTAGGTTTGCATTTTGCATCGAAAAATTGCAGATATGGGGCTGGCATTTTCGCTTTCCCGATGGACGCAAACGACCGCGCTGAGCCGCCCTCCTACATGTATCGGATGACCATCTTCAGCGGAGTCGGTGCGGTGGTCGTGGGGCTGTTGCATGCTGCATTCTGGAAACCCTTCAGCATGATCTTTGGAGCTATCGTATCCGATCCCTATACAGAACAACTAGCGTAGCTACTACTATAGCATAGCTACACCTGTTATTTTATTGTTAACTAGCTGATTCATATCCAGACAGCGTTCTTCAGTGTACTGTTCCTCAGCTCCCTGGGAATGATCCTCTACTACAATGGAAACATCATCAGAGTCATAAACAGCAATTATAATAATGTTGAAATCTCTGCCTGGTTTGCTCTCGAGTTTGTTGGAGCCTTTCTGGCCATCCTCTTCTGGGTAGGCATATCCATTATAGTGCACATGGAAGCTTGTGTTTCTGTATCAATATAGCTACATACAATCATACGTCATGTGGTGTTGGCTTGCCCAGCATGTACCTATAGAATAGAACCTACCATTCCACTACGTAATTATTATTATAGCTTCATACACTGCAGGCGGTGCCAGCATATACCTAATAGAACCTACCATTCCACTACGTAATTATTATTATAGCTTCATACACTGCAGGCGGTGCCAGCATATACCTAATAGAACCTACCATTCCACTACGTAATTATTATTATAGCTTCATACACTGCAGGCGGTGCCAGCATATACCTAATACAACCTACCATTCCACTACGTAATTATTATTATAGCTTCATACACTGCAGGCGGTGCCAGCATATACCTAATACGAACCTACCGTTTCACAGTCGCACACATAATGCATTATATTCATGCAGACTCCGGTCATGATGCTGTGGTTCTTCTATGATGCGGAGGTGACATTTGACTGCAAACTCAAAGCAAGCAACAGAATTTGAACTCCCATATACCTAACTTTCTGTCATAGTCTTATATATACCACCAGTGTCACTTAGTATATCTCTTTTAGTCACGAATTTGGCTTTACGTCCGATAGGCGCGTTTTTTTTAGCACTCCTGCACGCAACCTCCATGCCTGCCTTTCAGTCTGCTGAGACATGTCTCACTCAATCCGGACATTTTGCTTTTTTTTACTGAAAGGGTATATAGATGAAAGCAACATCAAAGCTCACTAGTATACTGTTCGTCTTGGCAGTGGGCACAAGAAAATTTGGCACACGTAAAAAACACTAAATATCTGTTAATGCATTGCATGTTGTATTACTCATGTTTGTGTCCCTGCTTCTCGAACAATTTGGCTCGGTCTGATGGTGAGTCAATATCTATAGCTACTGAAACTTCTACACACAGTTGGAGCATTGCGGCTGACATGCTCTGCGAAAAGGGCCCTTAACTCCGCACTTAACTCAATGGACATTTGTGCCCTTGGCTTGCCATACCATTTCTCTATCTCCATACAGAGTTTCACTCTTATACATCTTTCAGTTCTGAAGTTACAGGGCAGTGTATGCTGTAATTCACATTGCTCACATACGTGTTGGGATATTTTGATAGCCTGTTTCTCACATTTATTAATTTCGTATGGGCTGTGTTCAAACAAGCCCATCAGATAAAGCCATCACTCTCATTCATGTTCTGCAGTGAGAAAAAAGGTAGATGTATATGCATAACAGCTAACTATTTGTCAAAAGAACTACATTCCACAGGCAGAAAAAACACGGCTACATATGTCAAGGGGCAAGATGACAAACATTGGGTAGTCTTTGAAGCTTCTAGATGAGCCACATTATACACTGTCCTTGAAACCTCTGTAAACCATATTCAAGGGGCAGAAAGGACATGAAACGTATCTACATGGCAAGCCAGTGGAGCACACCCAGCTCAACATTCGACTCAACCTATTCTGCTCAAAACTATTCGGCTCATCTGCTCAGTGTTTCTGTTCTGCGCCTGAATGGTTGAGCTGGGTGTGCTCCACTGGCTTGCCATGTAGATACGTTTCATGTCCTTTCTAAGTTTGATTTACAGTGCTTGGCTTCTGCAATTGTCACCGCGTACAGTGCTTCCGTTGAGAGACTCTGTTGAATATGGTTTACAGAGGTTTCAAGGACAGTGTATAATGTGGCTCATCTAGAAGCTTCAAAGACTCCCAGAGTGTTGCATCTTGCCCTTGAATATGTAGCGGTGTTTCTGTCAGGCGGTGTTTGCTAAGAGTTTATGCTAAAAAGTGATGCGGTGTTTGCCTAAAGTCGTGCGTCGAATGCTATAATCACACGAGGTTTAGCTAATTAACCCTCGCGATATTTACACGCGACGTTTAGGCTTGATCCAAAAAAGTACAAACGGCACTTCATGCATACTCGAGGTCGTCGTCGTATAGAGATACCCGACCCACTCGCGCAGACCACGTGCGTGCAACAGCTGGCCGCGTTGATTGATAATAATTATGAGCAGGCAAACTAAGTTGTCAACGTTCTGTCAACCTACCGCGGCGAAACGGCAGCGTATCAACACCGACAGCGAACCTAGCTACGACGAACGTCAGTGTCTCTGAGCAGTCGCCTCATCCCGAAGCTCTTCCATCGGATCTTTTGCCCGTCAGTGTCCACGCGCATGCGCATCAGTGTCTTAGGAACCCCCTTAGCTTGTAGAAGCCACTGTGACAACAACTGACTAGCGAGCGCAATGGCGAAACTGTGAATTGTTAATTCCCGTCATCTCGCGTCGTGTACATACTGTCGCGTCGACACTGGCGTCTCAGGGTAGGAGTAGGTGTGGCTCAAATGCGCGGTAAGATTACTGCGCATGCGCCCCGCACTCTCGTTCTAGTACGCATGCTCAGTTTCAATGCAGCGGGATATTTATAGCTGGGGCACAACAACGGCCCATCGTTTCGCATCACCTCTTCTACACAGCAGTAAAATGGCAATAAAAGTGTTTCCAGGTCTCGCGCAGAGGGTGAGTTGCTCGGCAATAGCTTACGTTGAGGCAATGTTGCAGACAATTCTCTTCAGATTGCTTTCGCGAACCAATCTTCATCATCTGGACGGCATCGCGCTAATGGTTCCTGATTGTGATTGGCTCGCAATCGGCATGCGAAACGCAAAGGTCACCAGGACGGGTAAGCACAAAAAAGACCCCCTGGTGCCCTCAAGGTTTGCATTTTTGCACGAAAATTTGCAGAGATGAGGCCGGAGACATTTTCACTTTTCCCAAGACCCCAAACGACCGTGCTGAACCGCCCTCCTACATATACTGGATGACCGTCTTCAGCGGAGTCGGTGCGAGTTGATGGTTCGCGGGCTGCTGCATGCTGCTGCTGGAAATTCCTGACACCCTTCAGCCTATCTTTGGATGCTATCCGTAGCCCTATCAGTACAGAGTGATCGATCATACTACAAAGAATACCTAAACTAGCTCCTCCCAGTGCCCCTGTTATTTTTGTGTAACACTAGCTAAATCGTATCCAGACGGCATTCTTCAGTGTGCTGTTCATCAGCTCCCTGGGAATGATCCTCTTCTATAATGGAGACCTTATCAGAGTCATAAACAGCAATGATAATCTGGATGTCGATATCCCTGCCTGGTTTGCTCTCGAGTTTGCTGGAGCCTTTCTGGCCATCCTCTTCTGGGTATATCCATTATTGTGCACATGTATCAATATAGCTACATACATGCATGTGGTGTTGGTTTGTCCAGCATGTACCTAATAGAACCTACCATTCCACTAGTAACATTATTCGTATTGTATCATGCAGACTCCAGTCATGATGCTGTGGTTCTTCTACGATGTGGACGTGACGTTTAGGAAGGCCTAGAGTGCAGTATCAAAGCAACCAGATGAACACCCTAGGATTTCAACTCCCATATATATACCATAGCTACATAACTTTCTATCATGAACTATTAGTCTTTCCACCTGTAAAGTTATTGAAAACTTAGTAGATGTGATTATGGATGGAGAATAAAAATCACAGGAAATTTACGTGGCAAGAGTGTCAATACTAGCACCGTTCGTTTTGCAGGTAGCACGATACACTACAGCACCACGTAAGAACATGAAATGTCTGTCGAATTTATTATGCATCATTGCACGTTGTATTCCTCATGTTTGCGTCTCTGCTTCTTGAATAATCTGGACCTCAATCTGATGATGAGTCAAGGTATATATACCTTACAGAAACAGCTATATAGCTAGTATAATTATAGCTATTATGCAATATGACTGAGGGAGCTGGAGCTTAGCTATTGGCCATACTGAACCAACACATAAAAACTCAACAGAGCTATACATAGTACGGGGTGGCACTAAAGTTTGTGGCAAAACCGAGTACAGGTTGGTACATATCTACACGGAGTTTAGTGAGAGTAAAGAGTGGATACACATCTGAGGCCCCTGTCCATTGGGTCCCCCAGGATTATCCCCCTCTGCTCGTACACTTCCCTGTTCTGTTGCTGTATGTACTTGGCAGCATCCTGCACGCACTGAGTGGGAAAGACACACTAACTAGCGTTACTTGGCGCTGTGCAGGCAGTAAGAACGATAACTCTACTTGGACCATCGTATGCGCATGTACTTTTGTAGAGTCAAATAACACAAAGGGTTCTGTGACAAAGGGAAATCAAATTATGTGTGCTACATCAATCTTGAAGTCGAGGAGCAATACATTTGCACAGGTGAACGACTGGCGCTTTATCAAACCACTTAGCCAAGCCGCCACTGTTCAATCGACACTGAGTGTTCTCAACTCCTTCTCTTGCAGGCCCTGAGTCGTACTCAGGTGTGCCAAATTAACTAGCTGCGTCCCAGGGCGTGTGACAAGGAAAAAAACAGAGTGTATACAACAAAGAGGTGGAGCGAAACAGGCCACAATTGTTCGATGTTACTTCATGCATGTCACAGGAAGGCAAGCGTGGGCAAATGACGGCAGAAAACCAGTTAGCTCTAAGTACACACTCTCTCAAACCACACACACAGCATAAAGGCGGCAAAACATACTCAGTCAAGGCCGTTCTTAGTTACTTTAGACACAAGTTTTGGGCTACGACCACTGGCTAACAAAGTTAACTACCTCTATAGCTTTACCGGGTTTTCACTTAAATATTAATAGCCGGCTGCATTAAAGGAAACAATACATACAGTGTGTGATCTGGTTTACCTCATCTAAGTCTCACTCAACAGTTCTCTCTCAATAGCTTAATCTCTACGTTAGTTTAGTTTCTTTTTATGAAGCTAGAGTGGTAGGCAAAGTGCCAGTCATGCTATGGCTCAGACGCCTCTTACAGGACATTGCTTATGATTACTAATAAATACCCCGCTTTTCAGCTTACTCTGGACCCTGGTCATATATTTAAGCACTTAGTTTGAACATTCTTCGTAAATGGTTGTTGTTCATGTACTTAGTTTATATAATTTAAAGGTTATTCTATTATCATAACCTTGATAGTCATATGAGAAGGAACAGACTTAACACATTTTTGACAGCTAATTTATTTTTATTTTAGATTAAATTATATATTTATAGTTATAGGGTATTACGCGACGTGTTTAAATGATCATATCATCACAGTGATTTATATATGGTATTTAAACTATAGAGATTAAAGCCTGAGGCTTAAATTGTATAAAAAACATTTGATGCTGAGCGGAGAATTTCAGTACATTCCAATGGGCGGGTGCAGACAGAAGAAGAAGGAAACATGGCTACATGTGGTTCAGGGAAGGCAAGTGTGATGGACAAACGGCTGGTGTGGCTTGTAGTAGTCGCTCTAGTGTGGACTCCATATATTAAACCACTATCTTGTTGTGAAACCTTTGTGAACCACATTCAACAGAGAGTCTCTCAAGGCGAGTGGGCACTTGTTACATTGGGTAACAACGCAGAGAAGCCAGACTGTTGTACATGTAAAGACTTAGGCAAGGACTGAAACTTAATCTACGTGGGCATGTTGTGAGTAACTGGAGCCACACCCCAGGCCTCAACTATGCTTTACCTTCAAAGAGAGGGGTGAAGCGGGTGCCGTGTTGTGCCGGGTTGGTGATGGTGAGGTTCAAGGCAAACTGTGTTATAAGATGGCAGGGCAACAACACTACGACAATACTCTTTCTTCATAAAGTTTTTTCTCTTGACAACTACTCTAAATGTTGGAGACATAGACGAGTGCAAGAGGACTCATCCCAATAAAGCAACGAATGCTGTGGCCGGTGGTGGTGTTGGGTGTCTGGTTATGACCATAAAAAGGGAGGCTGGCGTGGAGGCGGCAGAGGCATCCGCTTATACACAGCTTGTTAACTCACTCCAATTGCCTAAGATATAAGATGTTGGCTTGGCCTAAAATAAAACCTTTTTTTTAATATATAAGGAGTGGCTTTAGCTACGGTATAGTTGTAGTTGTGTCACTTGATTATAATGTTGTTGGCATGTTTGTGGATTCATACGTGATTATTATATGAATCACCATACACAAAGTGAAGTTCAATATCATATATTCGTTACTTTCTTCACTGTAGTTCTTGTTATAGGGATAGTTATGTGTACTGATAACCTTCAACGTGCCAGTTATCATGTTTTTCCACTGTTACGAATAAGTAGTTACCCTTTTATGTACAAATATTCTTCTGATACGTAATTATATATTAATTTTATAATTTAATTATATTATTTTATTATATTATTATTTTTTCATTATTATATTTATAAATTATATTTAATTTTAATATTAATATATAATATATTTATTAATTTTTAATATTTAATTTTATTTTATAATTTATATATTATATATATAATAATTTATTATATATTACTTTATTTTTTTTTTGTTTATTCTTTTTTATCTTTAGCTCTCATTTTATCCCTTTATTACAGCCAACCTAAAAACACTACAATCTCTCAGACATTATTTTTATTAAGTAGAGATTTTAAGCTGTCATTCTTAACGGTAGGATCTTAGGAGATGATCGTATTATAGATGCAATTCCATAACACCCCATGAACCTACATTCATTATTTTTTTTACCAAATAATGATCTTGTCTGGGAGTTCTGATAAATATTATTTTATTTATTTAAAGGTAAGCACCATATTATTTAACTCCTCTTATAAATTTCTTATCTACTAACTATTTAATATTGTTATATGGTTCCGCATGATAGGCCGATAATTAAGCCCGCAGTGCGTGTTTAGCGTATCGCTCAATAGTCTGTGTTTAGGTTGTGTCGACGCGTCTATTAGTCTGGCGAGCTGGTTAATTCGTGAGTCCTCTGTCTGTGTATCGGAAAGTGGAGAAGACCGCTTATCTCGAAGTGTTTCTTTAGAGGTACAGTTGGGCAGGACCAGTGTTACTATGGAGGCGCTGGCAGTGCGACATCCACATGACGGGCGATGCATCGTCATCATTGAGCAGGGGCGCTGGCATCTCTTAGGTAGATAAATTATTATATTTGTTTACTACGTTTTGGTCTTAAGTCGCTTTGTATTAACTAGAGAGAACGGCATTTAGCCTCTCTGAAAGCCTCGGAAAAAGCCAGTACTAATTAACCG